>JANAKD010000160.1:0-32286 GCA_027627215.1 Lecanicillium saksenae | reverse complement strand
GATGCGCCATCGGGTGCGCTTGAGGATGAGGCACTGGGCTCGTGGTGCCGCGCCGCGCAGGCGTGAAAGCGCGCTGCGTTATGATGATGTGGTGTGGAAACTGGGCGGCAGCGGAGAATGAGGTGCCGACCATGTATTCGGCATGAAGAGCGCGCGAGATACATTATTGCGAATGCCGTGGTGAGATGCGCGTTCTCATCACAGTTGGCAGCATAAAAAACTTGGTGAAGTTGCGCCTGAGGCGACCCCTAAATTTTGCGGGCTCACAATGGCCGATGAGCGCCAACGCCTCAACTCCGACTTTTTCATGCTTTTAATATCTACGGGCGCAAGACTACGTTCTAGCAATCTATCATAATATAAACTGAACCTATCTGCCACTAATTTCTGGCATTCATGCATTCGAGGAATACTGTTGGAAAATTCACTTGAGTGGCCTCTTTGTGCGCATTCGTTGGGTAGTCTGGTCACATCACTACTAGCCGCTCTAGTACCATCAAAGATAGGGCAGCTAAGGCTTTCTGCACAATGGCGCTCGTGGCACAGCTCACGCACTCGTAGTATATGCTCGGCCTTCGCAAGCATGTATCACGATAGGTTAAGTGCAGGCATTTACCTGTAAAGGAAGCACTGGCAGACTCCCATGGGACGTACAGCCCCCACTACAAAGCCCAGCTGAGTCGTTTCCCCCGAACTATGCGGATTGCCGTCTGGGACACCCGACTCGCACATTTGCTGGCTAAAGTCCTGTGCGTGCTGCATATCTTGCGGCTCCTTTGTGGATGAATGTGGCTTCCCCGTGGGCAACAAGGACTGGCTTTGATGAGTCGCCATTTCTCTGGAGGCTGTGGCGTGATCGTCGCAGTCCCTGTTGGTCATTCAACCGTGAGATTTGACACAGCGGCAACATTCGATTTCACATCTCTACCCTGGCCAACAATCCTCTGATGCTGCCACGTTGCCCATAAATCGATATCTGGGCTAGTTTGCTGCTTGTTTTCTTGGTCGTTCACGAAGAGGGCTAAACATAGTTCAACGCCTATACCCAGCCTTCATTCATCGTGGTAATGTTGTTCAATCAGCAACGATTTATTTTATGTGGCGCTCAAGTTTCCATTGTAAAGATAAGTCCCCTTGAATTACCCCAAACCCTGTGTCAATCCATGTAGCCCCCCGCCCAACTACAGGGTCTCCGGTATACGCAGCCTAAGCACATGTTTCCAACCTCATGGCTCCCCCAGTGGCAAATGCGCTGAAAAATGGTTAACAACGCCAACGTACAGAGGCAGCGTCTAGATTCGTATGTAGAACGATAATGAGCGATTGGTTTTTCTATCTAGCTTCCGCGCTTTTAACCTTGCGTGTCTTATTTCCTCTGTACATTAATCACCTTGCCAGATTCCAACTTGACGTGCAAGTCGGCCGCCCGAAAGGAATCTGGGCGATGCGATATCTGCAGAACGGTGCAGTTTCCAAACTTTTCGTCAAACAACTCCTGGAGGTGTGTATTGGCATCGCTGTCCATGGCGCTCGTGGCTTCGTCCATGAGGATGATGCGAGTCTTCATTGTCTGGTGATGGAGGATGCCGCGCGCTAAAAAGAATAGCTGCTTCTGACTGACGGAGAAACACATGTCAACCATGTCACCGTCGAGGCCGCCGTGACCGACAACTTGCTCCTCGAGCCCGAGGGATTGCAGAGTGTCCATGATGGTTTCGTCGTCGGGAATCTCGCCGCCGAATGGATACACGTTGAAGCGAAGGGGTCCTCGCAATTCCACGCCGTCCTGCGTCAAAGTAGTAATACGCTGGCGGATCTTCTCACGATCGACAGTCTTAGTATCTTTCCCGTCAATGCTGAGAGTGCCTTTAAAATCGGTCATGTGAAGCACCGTCATAAACATGGAAGACTTTCCACTACAGTGAATCGTTAGTAGAGAGTTGCGAGTGACTTTGTGACTGAACTCGGATATGTACCTGCCAGTGCGACCGCTGATGCCGACCTTGTCCCCAGGCTGGATTGTGAAGCTTATCTCGTCCAAAGCTTTCTGGCTCGAGCCGTCTTGGGATCTAATATTTTGTCAACGTTTAATTCAGGCAGAATAATATCGTAAAAGCTGCAACTTACTCGTAGCTGACGCTTACGCAATCAAAATCCAGACGCCCAGCATTTGGCCACTCGGCCTCGATTTGCGAATCCAACGAATCCTTCTCCTGTGGGGTGTCTGTAGCGAAATCCTTAATGCGTGAAACGGCACCTAGACTGGTCTCTACCACGGTCCAAGCACGGATTACATCCGATGCAAGGCTGGAAAAGCCAACAAGTGTAAATAGTGCCAAGCCAACCGAGCTGTCACTAGTTCCGCCAGGCACCTTGAAAGAGACAAGAACCAAAAGAGTACCAGTGGCAGCCGATATGAGATCTAGGACAACTGTCAGCCAACGCTGGCTACAGAATAGCAAGTAGAAAGGACGCTGAGATCTGGATAGAGCCTCGTATAGCTGGTCCAAATATGCCTTTTGCCATCCAAAACTACGGATAGTATGAATACCCGCAGTAGTCTCGCTGAAATGCGTGACGAGCGCCGAAGAAGACTCGAGCTCTAGAAGTCTCAATTGTCGCGAGGTGCGAAGGTAGAAGAACTGTACTCCGTAAAGCGCGGCGAGAATAACAATAACAATGGGAGAAAGGTATTTGGTTCCGGCAACAATCACAGCAATGTCAATAAGCATCGCAAAGAAGACTGGCACCAGTTAGATAGGAAACCTGTGTATGAACGTGTCAACGGGTTAACGTACTGTGGAGGAAGTGGAGAAGGTAGAGCGGAAGCTGCTGTGATGTGAGCGACATATCTTGGCTGAATCTATAAAAAGTTATTAGAAGAATTAGTTTAAAAGTCAGTTAAATCAATGTACCTGTTCAGCAGCTCGCCAGAATCAGTATTTGCAAGATATTTCATCGTTGCACTGCGGACTCAGTCAGTGGTCTGTCTTGTATATTTTCGGTCTGTGGCAAACGTACAACATAGTTGTCTCGGCAAGAGCGAAATGGAGTCCCTCCGATGATTTGGGAATGACGAGGTAGAAGTATATTCTGTGAATAGTCAGAGCCTGCCTTTGCATGTTTTAAGAGGCGGGTAGCATACAGGCCATTCACACTGTTGAAGAAAACCATGGCTGCCGAAACAAGCACGTAGCCGACAAAATAAAGACGATCTCGTCCATTTTTGCCGTACCATATTTTGACATAGATTTCTGTAGATCGTTAGAAACACAGAGCGCTGGAAGGGACAACGCGAGAACCGCAAGTAGAACACTTACGCGGGGAGGCCTGGACAAATGCCGCAGTAGCAACAATGCAAAGGGAGAGGATGACAACGCCTAAATTCACCGCCGCGAAGAAATATCGATAGAGAGACCAATCTCCGGACTTTCGTTTCTGCCTTGCGTTGCGCAGAGCGAGGTTATCGTCGGCGTTGAGCTTCACAGAGGGGAAGGCAGCCTCGGGACTAGCCTCGGCTTTGCCCTCAGTTCTTTGGGCTTCATCAGCATCGCTTACTTGAACTTCAGCCTGCTGCTTCTCGCGGCTCTCTGAAGCATCAGACAGGGACAGCTTCTCAGAAGAGACGTTCTGTTGCTGCTCGACACAGCCGCCTTTGTGCATGCGGAAGGACAGATCTGCGTGCTCAAGGAAATTCACTAGGAGGTAGACGGTTAGCAACAATGAATATAATATGATCTTCCCTTCTATTCTCACTTACGTTGATTGGTAGTCATAATGACAGTGCAGTTCCAACGGCGGACAAGTCCTTCTTTACCAAAGAGATTGACAAACACAGCTTTGGCAGTCGCCGGGTCAAGGGCGCTCAAAATATCATCGATGACCATGATATCCGTCTGCGCATACACAGCGCGAGCCAAACTCTGTGGTTCATGTTAGTGACATTAAATAAAAGGTGTTTGACTTAGAGAATGGCGTGATCGTACCAGTCGCTGTTTCTGGCCTCCACTCAGATTGCAGCCTCCAGACCCAACAAAGAAGCCGTCTCCGCCTGCAAACGCAGCGAGATCAATATCGAGGCAGCAAGCAGTCATAACTTCATTATACCACTCAGAAATGAAGTCCAAGACGCCGGTAACAGTTTTCCGGACAGTAGAGTTTCTTAGCCAAGATTCTTGGCTGCAGTAAGCGATGTCCTTGGTGCCGACAGTAATGACTCCTGAATCCAGCTTGACTTCACCAATGGCTGATTTCAAGAGAGTGGACTTGCCGGAACTAATAGAGCCCCAGAACATCACCAACGAACCCCATGGAATGTTGAAGCTGACCTCCTTCAATATCGATCCCATTATCTCCGAGTTTACCGTGACTAGATCGAATTGTACTGCGAAGGGTGCAGACAACCCCAGTCTAGACCTGAGGCCTACTTTCTTCTCTTCAAAACCGGATGTTCCTTCATCACTGTGTGCAGCCGTAACGACTCGCATATCCTTAGCTTCTTCGCCGCAAAGAAACTGTTGAATACGCTGCATCGATGCGAAACCACCAGACCAAAATGTGAAGCTCGTGAGCAAATTATTGACTGGTTCTGATGTGACTTGGACAATGCTGAGGACGGTGAAAACCTCAGCTGTGCTGAGGGGATTCTTTACACGAGTCCAGAACAACGCGCCAGCCAAAACCAAAGTCGGCGCGAGGGCGTAACCGAAAGCAACTTGCGTAGTGTTAGTGCCGAAATATCTTACATCCAGTCCGGATTTCAACTTACGTGAACCAAATAGAATAACACGCGCCCGTCGATCGCTCATTGACACCGCGATTTCCTTTTGCCTCTTCTCTTGCAGATACTCGAGCATCCTCTGTGATAGACCCATGGCCTTCACACTCTTAATCTGCGCTAAGATGTTGGATGTAGCGGCAATGCGCGACTCCATTTCCTCGTTCCACGCTTTCCTCGCGCGCATCATTTCTATGCCAAGGAAATGCGATATGATGAAGGTGACTATGCAGAGAGCAATGATTAGATGGATGCTCGCTGCACGACCAATTGGTTCTACTTACTTATACCCGGGATCACCATCAGAAAACAAGCGCCGCCTACAAAGAGCGAGAGCGCCCAAATTCCCAAACTCGCCAAGAGTAAGGCTGCCCAGACTTCATAGACAAGTTTCAACATTGATTCAACTGCGGCGACGTCGGCTGTTATCAGCGTAATAGCGGTCAATTTGTCCAGCACCATGGAGGGAAGGTGCTGCATTTTCTCATAAATGGCCACAATCAGTATACCACGGACCAAGGTCAACATCCGGTAGCTGGTATGCTCATAAAAGACTCTTGTAACCGCGATTCCAGTAAAAACAAGCGCGGTGGCACCAACGAGCCCAGAGGAAATCTCGGGCGTGGCGGAATATCGGACAGCCGACACCACATGGAACAACAGGAAGGGTTGCGAGAATTGTAGACCAACAAACATCATCCGACCAGGTATAACTTTGATGATTGGCCACGGCATAGTCCAAAATATAGCCAGCAAAAGACCAAATTTGGACGACTTCTTGGCGGCGTCCCACTTCCGAGCAAATCTCTCGTAAACACCTTTTATATCCAGCTCCTGTTCAATGTCTGGCAAATTCTCCGTCGTCAACTCGTTCTTGAAGGCGAAAATCATAGTTGTGAAGAACCATGCAAATGTGGTGCGGTTCCAGAAGCCAGCCAGAGTTTCCGATGCAGTCGACGACCGAAGGGCTTCAGTGCAGAGCAGTGCACGTTTAGATACCTCTTCGAGACCGACGAGAATAATTTTGAACACCAAAGCGCAAGCCTGTAGAGTTCCAATGGTATGCAAATCAGGGCGGCGGAAGTAGGATCGAGTCACGGCAATGTCGAGCAGAGCCGTGATCGTCAAAAAGAGGCTAAGAAATGATGAAGGTCGGATTGAGTAGACATGGCTAGTGTATAGGAATACCATGACACAAATTGAAGAGAGGAGAGACATTGCAGCCGCAGTCAGAGCAGCGCTTGACCGAATAGCAGCTTGATGCCAGAGCCCAAGGCTCGCAGCCGAAACACCCACCAGGGCGGTGCCAACGAGCAACTTCAGGCATAAGAGCAGGCCAGGTCGGGCTTTTTTAGCTTCGCGCAATGAAAGCCTGACATAGAAAGGAATCGCAAGCACAGCAAAGCAGCTTGGAATGATTTTGAACATAATATGCTCAAAAAACAATGTGAAGTCGAACTGTCCAGGGAACTGGGGGCCAAACTGGCCATCCAGCGCGGACAACATGGTAGCGGGAGCCGCAGCCGCGAAGGAGGCGTCAACGGGCAGCAATTTTTTTTTCCTTGTGCTGGTGTGTTTTCTGTAAGAGAAACGCAACTTGGCTCGTACAAGTATGAAAGCAGAATTGAAATAGGACGAGAGGAGAGGAAGCACACTTTATGAAGGCGCTTTCATCCGTGTCCAAACTTGCGACCAACCAACACTGTGGATCCGGGGATTTGAAGCAAGCGACATTATTGGGTGGTTCAGGATCTCACTCGTCCGCCGCCTCTTCTGGGATTGGCGTCAGTAGTGGTGGGAACGGCCATTCTGCTCATTCGTCGGCATCGGGCCGGGCTACATGGTGAGGGGATCCCTGCTAAAGCTAGCGATGTAACTACAGTGGAGTGGCGCGGAAGGGTTCCATGCGTATACAGGCGGGTGTGAGGGCGGGCCAACGAAGCCACGAATAAGCCAGTGGGGGGCGAGAGGAGAGTTAAACAATCTCGTTGGCACGCAAAAGTTCTTGCGAAGAAGAAGGCCCCATCCTAACAAGGCTCTGGGTTTGTGCTAGCGCAGAGTGTACCAACGCGAGCCACAAGGGATTAGCCGTTGCCACCGATTCAACTAGCAACAACAACAGGAAAGCCAGCGCAAAAGGCAGGGCACTGGCCATGCCGGACATTATCACTGTTGCAAATGATCACAATGAATGATGGGAATATTGTTAGATACATTCCCGAATTGATCATATGGCTTACTATTCAGTATGCCGGTAGTTTACTATAATACAGAGTCCAGATTTCGATTCTCTCAACTTGTCCTGATTGAAGCGCCACTCTTGCTTGGTTGGCCCTGCGTTGGAGGGGTGACCTGGAGGAGCGCAAGTCATTTCCACCCACTGCTTTGTCACTAGCATTCTTCATTTTAGGTCTTTCACTTGTTCCTTCCGAGCCCAGCGCCAGGTTTTCACGTTTTCCACCTGCAGCTAACTGGTGGGTTCTGAGTACACGCCGACCACCTGCTCCCCACCCACACTCCAATCTGAGGATGTTGAGCTACCAACAAGCAAATATCCCTAGTCATTCGGCTCTTTCTCTATACACGTTACCCAATACTCTAGCCTTCTTTGGTAGGAGAAAATGGTCTAGGCCATAAGTTTTGTATCAACTTACGACTGCTTCATGGCCGGAGAAGGATGGTGGCCGCTCTCTTCTGGCGCGCCTAACACAACTCGCCAGTGGGTTAGTTCGACGCCTTCCACCACCCTCCTCGTTCACTAGTTACATACTAACCATGCGAGCTAACATTGGTATTCAGACCAAACCGTGGTCAGAGGCTGCAAGTATCAATGCAAGAAATGCTCAATTTGTAGTGGAGATTGGTCTTGGAGCTACAGCCTTGTTCACAACACCACCAACCACTGAATACCTCAGCACAAAAGTACATTTTAGCTCATTGTAAAGTCCCGTGACCGTTGTTTAAAAAAATATGAACATCATAGTCCTTTGTGAGCCCCCAGGTAGTGACCGCACAGTCGCATATTTTACACACCATCGTTTTCCATATTTCGGGACATTACAACAACGAGATGCATCTCCCTGCCATCATTCTCATGCTTTTCGCATGCGCTCCTATTGACTGCCTTCCTAGTGAGTCAACTAATATGTCGATTCAATTCCCATTCACCACTGACCGTGCTCGTCTTTGCACACGCAGCACCGAAAAACGACGACGGTTTCAACATACTTACGGCAGGAGGAATGGCTCCACAGGCCAGTAGCAAAGTATATCAACCAGAAATCGACTATGCAAAGTCATCATTGCAATCTGCGGATACTAGATAACGGCGTCAGATTCTTGAGGTTGTCGTTTCTTACGGTGGTATTTATTGAGTGAAATATATAACGAGCGGGGTTCTGTGCATTCATGCGATATTATGGATAGAGACACTGGATTTTCGTTTTATTTCAGTGTCGACGAACATCGCACGCGTTAGAATCAAGGCCAGAGAGGGAATAAACATATCGCGTAGTATCGGCGGCAATCTGAACCGTATACTCGAATTTTCTCCAAATGGCGCGGTGATACGGAACCGCGGTTAGGTAAATCACCGTCAACTGTGGTAGCGACTGTAGCGACTATTCCAGTGTCACTGTGTAGATGGCCCTTCAGACTTCAGCCGCTGGAACGGCTGCTAATAGTACTCTGCTGACCCATTGTTAGACATGGTGCAGGCGAGAGTTAGGCGACTCCTCGTACAGGCCATTGTTAGCTCCAGCTCTTCCAGTTTGGGAAGCCGCTTATACTGGATGATTGCGCCTGCAGGACCTTTTGTTTTCAGCCCGCACACACGAATCAGTCTGGACGCATTAGCCCTTGTCTTCGTAGTGCGCCACCAATAGTTCCTACCGCGTATTTTAGTATTGGCCACTCCTCGTCCTGCGGCACGATGCCCCTGTGTTACTCGTCACCGTAGTAGTAGTTTCTCACTCCCCACACCACCCATCCCCGCTACTCTTCACTAGCAGAGGCGCCTATCCCAGACTGGCTGAACGTGTAGCGGAACGCTCTCGATCTTGTGCCGTCCAATTGCGAACGAAATTCCCAACACCATATCCACAGTGTTGGCCCGACGCAAGTTGGGACTTGGACTAGCGGTGCAGCATAAAGAGCTCGATGCATGCCCTCCTGCCAACCGGCCGTCTAACCTCCCAGGCTTTGACGTTCCTGCTAACCTGGTGTTTCTGCCCAAAACTGTTCCGTCCAACAAGCCCATCAACAACTAGCCGGCCGGTCCTCCCAGTCGGAAGCAGCAGAAATGTCGTCTTCTGGGGATGGCCTTTTCGGGCCACAGCTCCCTGGTCATTTTGACTTCACACTACTATTCGAGAATGTCATGTTCGCCATTGTCCCTGGGGGTCTCGTCGTGTTAGCGGTGCCTTTCTACCTCAAACTCGCCCTCCGCGCTAAACGCGCCGTTCGATCCGGCCTCTTGTTATGGGTCAAGCTCGCTATCGGCCTTGCCATGCTGGCCATACACATAACGAGTCTTGTTCTCTGGCAGCGAGCCGCCCTTTTTCGGGTTGACTTTACGCTCTCCGCCGCAATTATGTCACTGGTCTCCTCGGCTTGTATCCTTGGCATCCTTTACATCGGGCACGTCTATTCGCTGCAACCGTCAGGATTTCTTAGTGTTTTCCTGTCGATTACTGCGATTTTCGATGTTGCCATGATGCGCTCCTATTTTCTCAGAGAAGGATTGAATACGCTTGGAGTACTCCAAGTGACGGTCGCCGCTCTTAAATTCGTCTTGGCTGCTTTTGAGGAAGTACCTAAACGGAGCTTATTTCGCAGCAAATATCAGCGCGACACAGCTTCCAGAGAGACAGTTTCTGGCTTCTGGAATCGCGCCGTGTTTGCTTGGATCAACCCTCTTATGCTTTTTGGGTTTCGAAGCGACATCAATATTGAGGACCTTCCCAACACTGACAATGATTTCGGTGCTGAGATGCTCTACGATCACTTCCTGCCAAATTGGACGAATGGTGAGTCACTCATGATCCCATCTGTTTTGGTACAAGACTTTTCGCTGACATATTTCCTAGCTGATAACAAGTCGAAATTTGTGCTTGCCAAGGCCTTGACAGCTACCATTTATTGGAAAGCTTTGCAAGTCATTCCACCGCGTCTTGCATTTGTCAGTCTTATGTTCTCTCAGCCGTTTTTGCTATATCGTGTGGTTGATGCCGTCCATGTGAACGCCAGCGAAGCGATAAGTGATAGTCTGATCGGTGCCACTGCGCTCGTATTTACTGGAGTAGCGGTATGTTTCTTCCAGAAGGCTGTTTGATCCTTGCTAAACTGTGAAACTAACTATACCAGATCACACGAGCTCTCTATGAGCACTTGAGCTACCGGCTCCTGATGTGTGTTCGCGGCGTTCTCATCGCTGCGATATATGATAAAATGCATCGATTGCCTACAGAGGAATTGGCAAAGTCGGCAGCGGTTACGCTGATGTCCACTGATGTCAGTGGCATAGAAGGCATGTTCTCGCTTCTCTATGATATCATGGCTTCGCTCGTCCAACTCAGTCTTGGCCTCTGGTCAATATGGCTCTACGTTGGACCCGCGTGTTTCTTGATGCTGATCCCTGGAATTTGTGAGTCTTGTTTTTATCTCTGTATATCTGTACACATACTTACACCATTCGTCTAGGCTCTTTTATTGGCTCTCGATACCTCGGCCGCGCCATGACCAAAGCTCGTGGTGTTTGGAACAAGGAAATTGAAGGTCGAGTCGCCGCAACCTCAAATGTTCTTGCGCAAATTAAAAGCATCAAGTCAATGGGACTATCCAAAGTTATGCTTCATCATCTACAGCAAAAACGGGTCGTAGAAATCGAAAAATCGATGCAGGACCGTCGGCTGCGGGTGTATTACTGGGCTCTTGGTAAGTTTGACAGAAACCTTTGTCGTATAATCATACTAATATCCTGTCAGCGGCGCTGAGTTTTACACTACCACCAATAAGTGTGCTTGCTGGCGCAATCTTTTGGACCCGGGTGTCCAATCCACTCAGTGTCGCTGAAGTTTTCGCGGTCATTACCATGATTTATATTGCGGCTGATCCGTTCATGACGTTACTCACCAGCTATATGCAATGGTCCGGTGGTGTGGCCTCCTTTCAACGTATCCATGCCTTCTTGTGTTTGGAAGAGGCCAAAGATGCACGATCAGAGGTTAAACAACCGACAAGCACCGCAGTATCGAACACTTCTGAGAAATATTCCGAAGTGCAGGAAGCTGTTTCCGGACCTACTCCATATGCCGTCCAGTTCGACCGTGTCACCGTTAATTCTGCCGTGATGGGCCCTATTCTGAAGGAAGTCACTCTGGTAATTCCAAGAGGTGCCTTGGCCATGGTTCGGGGCACGATTAACTCCGGTAAATCTACATTTCTACGCTGCATAACAGGCGAAGCGCAGATCGACTCAGGAGGGGTGGTGGTTGGGACGAAATCCATTGCCTATTGTGATCAAGAACCGTGGATACTCAATCGCACCCTGCGAGAGAATATTATCGGTATGCTTGAATTTGTAGAAGCTTGGTATCGCGAAGTCTTGGCTTGCTGTGGCCTTGACGTCGATATTCTCGCATTTACAAACGGAGACCTGGTTTTAGCCGGGACAGGCGGGTGCAACTTAAGTGGTGGCCAAAAGCAACGAGTGGTATGGTTTTATTGTTGTTCATATGTGCTATTTCGCGCCTGAATCGCTAATATTTTCACTATTAGAGTCTCGCGCGCGCCATTTACGCCCAAACTGAGATTATGGTTGTCGACGATGTTTTAAGTTCTTTGGATCCCGACACTGCTAGATTTGTTTTCAGTAAGCTTTTCGGGAAGGAAGGTCTCGTTCGACGCTGGAATTGCACGGTCATTATAACAACAAATCAACGTGAGTTTGCTACCTGACAACCGTGCATTGATATATCGCTAAGCAAACATGTGCGTTAGTGGAATTGCTCGATGATGCCGACGTCATTCTTCAAATGCACAAAGGTGGCCTTGTCGAGCAGCAAAACCGCGATCTCTCGAACGACGCATTGAACTCTGTTAGCGCCCATGTCCGCGCCGGTGAGAAAGCAGACAGCAATCGCCTGGAAGGAGAAAACCTGAGTGATGTCGGTGAGAGTGCGGGCGATGCATCACCGAAAACCTCTGGCGCTCAAACTGTCATTGAGCCACCGTCAGTCAAGCCTCCCGTAACCAACGCAGAGTTGGAAAATGCTCGCGAAATGAGGAAAACAGGAGACTGGTCTCTGTACAGCTATTTTTTCGGCCCTGCTGGGAAAATCGTCATTTTTTGGATTGCCTGGATCGCGGTGGCCGCCACCGTCGAGCAGATGCCGAGTACGTACAATCCTCTAGAAGCACTGACAGACTTTTTGGTTAACATTTTCAGCAATTTTCATTAAAATTTGGTACAGCAAAGATGCGACAAATCGCTATTTCTTTATTGTCTATTGTGGGCTAGCCGCCATCAATGTTTTACTCAACAGTCTCAGCGGAGTGTTAGTTACCCAACCTCCTACAACTTGCGTATGGTCTGACAGCCTTTAGAATTTTCTTTTTCTATCTTCTGCCCAAGAGCTCTGCAGAACTGCATCGCAGACTCGCCGAGTCCGCATTATTGTGAGCTTGGAAAGATCAGCTGCCTCGCTCCTAACTAACGTTTCTTGCCAGTGCGACTCTGCGATACCTAAGCCAAACAGATACAGGTAGCCTATTGTGCAGGTACTTGATGAAATGTTTCCATTCCACTATCGACCATACTAATATAGCACAACAGATTCAGTCAGGATATGTTCGCAACATCTCAATCTATCCCTGTCATGCTAGCTCATTTTGTCTATAGTATGCTCCCCTTGCTCTTGCTTCCTTCTCTAGCTAACAGATTCAGTGTTTTTCACCGTGCTGGTGGAAATTGGCATAATTGCTGCAGGGTCTCCTTACACGGCGCCTGTTGTTATCCTCCTTGTTGTGGCCCTTTATCTCATCCAATTGTTTTATCTCCGCACTTCACGTCAGCTTCGGCTCCTCGAACTCGAGGCGACCGAACCGCTATATACTCAATTTTCCGAAACAACAGCGGGAATGCGCCACATCCGCAGTTACGGGTGGCAACCACAGTTTTTGGCTGAACTGTACACAAAGCTCAACATCTCCCAGCGGCCGTATTATCTCCTGCTCTGTTGTCAACGTTGGCTGCACACGGTGTTGGATTTTACTGCGTGTGCTGCAGCAGTCCTCCTGGTGCTAGCCTCGGTCAAATTGAAAAGCACCACCTCTAGTAGTACTGTTGGATTAGCAATGATCAACGTCATCGGCTTCAACGGCACGACGTCGGCCATGATTCGCAGCTGGGCGAGCTTGGAGACTGGTCTTGGAGCAGTCTCACGTATCAGAAGCTTTGCTACCAACACACCTCGCGAGAAAGATGAGCTATCTGGACCTGACCTGGCACAGGACTGGCCCGTCCACGGACGTATGGAGTTCAACTGCGTTAACGCCAGCTACGAGTTCGTAATTCTCAAAGAGCGAATGAATTTGAACTGGAGAAGCTAACCAATAAACAGGGCAGATGATGGGACCTCCCAAACAGCCCTAGACAATGTGACTTTGACCATCCAGCCGGGTGACAAAGTTGGCATTAGTGGTAGGACTGGAAGGTAAGTGACTCATAGCTAGATCTTAATACTCTCTCGTGAAGGAAAAAAACTAACCTGGAACTATAGTGGCAAATCTTCCATGATGATGACTATTTTACGCATGACTGAATTTACTGGTACAATCAGTATTGATGGGCAAAACACGAAGAGTGTGCCTCGCGAACTCCTTCGATCAAGGATAACAACACTAACACAGGAAGGCTTGGAGCTCAAGGGGTCTTTGCGATTCAACCTGTACCCTTTCGCAGGCACATGCCCCGAGGAAGACCTCATCACAACAACCCTCCAAGCTCTGGGCTTGCTCGATCATGTCAACCGCCACGGGGGCCTGGATACCTCTATTTCCGACCTCTGTTTTTCTGTCAGCCAGAAGCAATTGGTCTTCCTCTGTCGTGGCATTTTGCATCACAAAACGATGCGAACAAAATTCATCATCATGGATGAGGCAACCAGTGCTATAGATTCCGATACTGACACTGCACTGCAGGAATTATTGGATGAGAGCTTTACAGGGTGCACAGTGCTACAGATTGCTCATCGCGAACATGCTTTCCGGGATACCAACGTTCGCATTCGTCTAGACACTGGGCGAGTGTCCAGTTTCCAACGCCGCGACAACGATGGACAGTGGCATTAAGTTGTGCTCGTTTCAGAAGCAATAGTGTTTTTATTAGTACAATTGTCAACTAGTAGGATGTACAAAAGAAAGCTCTAATTATTTCTCAAAAAATATTATTTTATTACTATTTTTATTATTTTAAAACCAGCTTTATCCACGCACGTAACACTCACAATCCTGCCTGGTGGTACAGCCACTGTGAATAAGACGGACAGCGAGCCCTGTCTGGCCGAATCACGAGGGGGACAAATGTATTACTTTAATCTCGTTGATAATTTTATTATCCTATTTCGCTTTGACTGGCGATTCTTTTTGCCCCCATTTGCGAGCCTGATTTGATACGCTCCGTACTACCTAACTTGTGGACTTGTCTCCGCGCCAGCAGGTCCTTAAATTGTTGCCTGAATCCTAGCGCGGAACTGATCCGTTCTTCCAACAAGGCTGCGGTGTGGCACCTCCTCTGTTTGCCATCGGTTTGTTGGTTGGCCTTATTATTGTCCTGCACGTCTCTCCCGTTGCGGGCGCTGGCGTAGGCAACAATCAAAACAACGGAATAAATGCGGGCTGCCTACGATGTCTTTTTCCAATCCCCTTGACAATTGATATCTCGATGGGGGATTTTTGTTATAAAATAATCTCAGTTTCCCGATTGACATTAAAAGCACGGCTTCTCGCAAGCTCTTGCATTGATGATAACCACGTCGCTTAGGCTGAACCATTGTTGACGATGCGCGCAACATCAGACGAAAAGCTTCCCCAGATTGGGGCACCAGAAGCGGGTGCCGTCGAGGCCCAACATGAAGACGGCCAGCCAGCGATTGAGCAGCTCAAGATTGACACGGCCCTTCATGGCCCGCGTCTTTGGGGTCTGATTGCCGTGCTCTACCTGGGCCTCTACCTCCTCGCCCTCGAGCTCACCATGCTCGCGACGGTGCTTCCTACGCTAACCAACGAATTCCACACGGTCTCTGACATATCCTGGTACGAAACCGCCTACGTCGTCACACTGTACGTATCGCACTCCCACATTACCCTTCCCTCTTCACGAAGCTCACGTTTGTTTTTGACAAGATGCGTCTTCATCCCCCTCGTCGGCAAATTCTACGAAACGCTCCCTGTCAAGTTCGTCTACCTCGCCTTCATGCTCATCTTCGAGGCTGGCCTCATCATCTGCGCCACCGCCAAGTCCAGCCCCGTGTTCATCGTCGGCCGCGCCGTCAACGGTCTCGGCTCGTCGGGCCAGTTTAGCGGCACCATGCTGATGATGAGCTCCGCCGTGCCGGCCAACATTCGACCGGTCGTCACGCCGCGGCCGTATCCATGATTTCCGTTGGATCCATGACTGGGCCTGTTATCGCGGGCGTCTTGACGGCGCATGCAGGCTGGCGCTGGTGTAGGTCCATGCTCTCTCTCTCCTGCCATCTCCAATATTGCCATTGCTAACTCACACGGCAAAGGCTTCTGGATGCTCGTCCCCATGGGCGCCGCCATCATCATCATGCTCTTCCTGACACATCTCCCCGAATCCGACAAGAAGCCTCCCATCATGACTGCCCTCAAGGAGCTACCCTCCACCGTCGAMCAGTCGTGTAGGCGATTTGAGGTGGAATGACGGGGGGCTTGTTTGTCGGCTACATGCAAGCTGGATCTAGCGGGAGAGGGGAAGGACGAGAGGGGCGATGTTTGTGTGGGAAATTGGCCGATGGCGATGGCATGGGGGCGACTCGGGACGCAGCAAAAGCAACAGGGCGGCGAGGGCGAAGGCGGCGTCTTAGTGTGGGCGGGGTGATAGCTCGAGTCTGATGGATGGATCGACGGGGTGATTGGTGTGGTTGGCGAGGAGAGAAAGAGAGGAGGAGGAAGATGGGGGGGGAGCAAACGGGCGGTGGAGGAGGTGGTGGTGAGAGAGAGAAACGGCGAGGTGGCGATGAGAGCAAAAAGAGGCGACAAACACGACCGCAAATAAATCATGGCGTTGATGCGATGGGTTCTTTCTTTACCCTCTTTTGAATTTGCATTTGATTGCGGCCGCCACAACTCTCTCTACTCGGAAGTCTACGGAGAGAGAGCCTGGCCTGGCAGCCAAGCAGCCTCCCACCAAAACCGTCACTGTCTGTGCTGTGGGGGTGGGTTTCTCCTCCTCCGTCTCCGCCTCCTCCTCCCTCCCTCTCTCTCTCTTTGCTCGCACCCTCACTGTCCGTGACCGGATTCGTCGTACCTTACCCACGCATCCAACAGTTCGCAAATCAGCTGCTCGTCAAATGCTCTCATCAGTTTTCGGCTATACCCCGCACGCTCGGCAACATGGTCGCCAGATTACGGAGCACAAGCTTCGGCCTGCGGATACTCTGTGGATAGGCTTGTCCCAATGCGAAGCCATGCGAAGCCTTCTAGCCTCAATTGGGGTCGCCAAAATTGCGCAGCCCCAAACCTATTGTCCAAGCCCGCTAATAAGCTGTCGATGAAATCGACGTTTCATCTTCAATCGCAGTCCCCCGACCTTCCCCTTGCCTCTCTCCACGGTCGGGCAGATCTCTGGTGCCTGTGCTCACACTGCCGCTCCGCCGCTCAGTCTTCTCCGCCCCGTAGGGCTTCAGTGGGTTCGCTGTCCAACATCTCGGCGATATCGCAGTTGCGCCGAGTTAATATATGTTCCTCACTTCGTGTCCTGTCCAATACGCAAATACGAAGGCTGTCTTGGCTTGTGAAGGACCCATTCTGCATGTCTCATAAGAACCAGTGAACGAAACGAGGCAGAAGCTGCGCAGAGCGCCACATTGGTAAACAAGATGGTCGTTTAAGCAATTAATCTATTTAAATAATCGACCCCGACGTAGCTATGCCTTGCAGCTGATCAATCAAGCAGCTGCTGAATGACAATTCCGGCGGCTAGGCGTCGGCTTTCAGGACATAGCTATTTTCACTCTCCTGGTGAATGCATAAGCTCTCCAGCCAGCGCGCAAAGCGAACTGACGGCATGTCAATCATACGCCAAAAAATATCGCTAATCCAAATTGTGAACGGTGCCAACAAGACGAAGCCAATGAACCAGGCTATCGTAGTTTGCCACATGCCGGCCTTTTCCGTCCCATCGACCAGATACCAAACAAATGGCAAAAATCGATGCTCCAGGATACCTTGCATCGGCCCATGCATCAAGTAGAGAGAGAAGCTAATGTCTCCAAGATACTGTGCGAGTGGTGTAACAAACATGTTTTGCAATGTCGGTATTTGGTGCACTGCCATGACAATCTGGACAGCTCCAAGGGCATACCATGGAAAGATCAAGACATTTCCTCCGGTAGACCAGAACGGCTCTGGTGTATGTCTATAGATGAAGGAAAGTCCGGGTTGCACCGAGACGTCGCCATTGGGCCAGCCAGCGACAAAAAGTGCGAATGCGACGTTGACAAGTAGAAAGACGACGAGGGCAATACGCTTAATCGAAGCGTTCTTCGATTGTGGCAGCAGTGGCCCATCAACCATGCCGTTCTTCTCACTCTGGATGAGGGTGAACTCGGCTATAATCATCCCTGCAATAAATTCTGCAGGGCCCCAGTGACCATACCTCATGCAATAGTAGACAAAGACAAACAAGAAGCTTAGCCGTAGGCGGGTTCTCATGCGGCTAGTACCCATGATTGTAACAAAGAGTAGCATCGAGTGCGAAAATTCAATGCCAATCGTCCACAGGTGCACGTCGTAAGCAGGGTACCACAACACATCCCAGCTCCAGCTGTCTGTAATCGTTCCTAGGGCCTTCCACCAGTCCAAAATGTTTTCTGCAAGCGTAGGAAGGCCGCCGTTGACGATGCCCACATAGCCACATAGCATGACAAACAACGTGGAGGCCACGGTAGGGAGGAATAAACGAAAGCCGCGTCGGAATACGCTGCTGGAGAGAGCCTCGTGTAACTCGCGGTATTGTCGTGCGCGGATGAGCTTGACCGGTTTATACGAAAGAGCAAATCCGGAAATAATAAAGAAGATGTGTACCATCGGCAAGCCGCAGTAGATGACGCGCACGAACGGGAGCTGCAGCGGCGACGACCAGTCGTCGAGCTCATAATCACCGTAGGCGCGTTGAAACTTTCCAAAGTTCATGCCCGTATAGTGATTAATGTACACGACGAAGGCGGCAACCCCACGCAGGCCGTCCAGCCATGATGTCGGCGATATACGGCGGCGCTTGACTTCGGCCGGTCGGAGACGGGATTGAACGAAAGAGGGTAGCAAAGCGAATGCGACGACAGGCAGCAACGCGAAAAAAGAAATTCTGCAATCTTGCGAGGGCTGGTTGTTCTGCGGAAGGCGCAGGAGGCCCCTCACAGATCTTAGCGCCATGGTTTCAGAACTGCACTGTTAAGCCCAACAGCAGACGGACCAGCCTTATAAAAGTTTTGGAATATGAACGTGCTTGAAAAGAGATGTAATGATAAAAAATCAAATTGTTGAGAGGAAAAGTGCAACGAAAGCCTCATCACGCGATGAACAAAACTCCTTTCGTTTGGCCAAGGGAGATATGTGGCACTACCTGTAGCGATTGTCTCGCTTCGCCCTCCTGACGCGTCGCTTCATAAGAATGGTGGAGAATGCCCATGGCCGATCTGGTTATCACAATCGCGGCTAGCATGTTTAGATGCAGGGCTCTTCATTCCACAAAAAGTGGTTCGTGGCCCGCGTATGTATTCCTGAAAGGAGATCATCTACACCATCCCCGAGTCCCTGATACCGAGTTCCTGACTGGTTTTTCTGACTCGATGGAATCGGTACAATAGGCCTCACAGCGTACGTACCTCGGAGGGAGGATGAAGTACCACCAAGACTCCTCTCTCAGGACTGAAGTCAGGGGGTTTTTTTTTCATGGTCAAAAGGCCAGTCGGACACTACTTTTTCTGACTTAGCGGGTCAAAAACTCCCAAGAAGGTAATTTACCGGTTCAAATCGAGCCCCTACTAGCTTGGTACTTTAGTTGCAGGGGGGTGATTTCTTGAGATATAAGGTATACTAGTTATACAGAACATCGTGGGTAAAACGAGGTATCCACTAAGTCAGAAAACCCCAGTCAGGAACTCGGTATCGTGCCCAACAAGGCGATAGCAGGGCTGATTGAGTCTAGAACATATGCCTAGGTAAGCTGAGCTCGATACGTGCATATAGTGACTAAAATGGATGCGTAATTACTGCAAACCCTGCTAATGTATTAGGCTCTCGTTTCCACTGCAGGTATGTGCGCGCCGAGCAAGATATAGTTACCACACAGTCCCCAGCTTGCAGAATACAGAGTAGTCACAAATTCTGCCAACTTGCAAACCCTTATTTCCTCTTGTGTGGGCTTAAAGAACCGATTAAACAATGTTGCACGTTTTTCTCGCTTCCGTCCTGCCACTCTGCGTTGCCAGCAGGGTGGCCGCGATGACCGTGAACGAAACTGTCATCACGGCGTCGACTGGTAAGAGACCTCCACCGCCACAAGCGCCCATGTCTGTACGAGGAGACCCAATCATAACGATATACGTAGGGTCGATTGCAATGACGCAAGCCAATGGGTTTGATCCGCTCGGAGTCTGGTACGCTGGAGTCCAAGCGCTGAAACAAAAGGGCCCCTGCCCTGCCGCCGTTGAGGCAGCCAAGAGCAAAAATATAGGCATCGTTGGCGCCGGTATGTCGGGCTTGATGACGTACCTTGTGCTGCATGAGGCAGGCTTCACGAACCTCACCATCCTCGAGGCCTCCGATCGCCTCGGTGGCCGGGTGCAAACTGCCTACCTAACGGGCGGCCCTTCCGATTATTCGTACCAGGAGATGGGCGCCATGCGCTTTCCAGTTAATTATCTAGACAAGAATGGGACGAGTCACAATATCGCAGAGACAGAACTAGTTTTTTCGCTCATTGACGAAATGAACAAGCGGAACAAAGGAGATCCTAGCCTCAGGATAGACCTTATACCCTTCCTCGATTATAACGACAACGGGCTACAGTACTTCCACGGAATACGCACAGAAAATGGCCTACCTCCCACAATCAGACAAATCTCCGAAAATTCATCGCTTACTGTCTCCGTCATACTGGATCCCGCTACAGAGGCTGTGAAAAAGCAGCTGGCTGATAGCCTGCCCGATGAAAGCTTCACTATTACCATGACCAAGAACATGTACGAAGCTCATAGAAAATGGAACGACAGTGGGCTTGGCGGCCTGCCGGGTGACAGGTGGACGAATTTTGCGTACATTTCACAGCATCTCAACGGCAGCCTCAATAGCACGGATCAGTTGGACGGCATGCAGGACCCCGGGGAGAACTTTTGGAAATTGGTATACAACTCCATGTTTCATGGTGCTCGTGACTATAAAACCGTTGATGGAGGACTCAATCGCATACCTCAGTCCTTTGCGCCTCTGGTTAGCGACAGTATTCAGATGGGAGTCAAGGTCGAGCGGGTTCAATACGCAAATGGCAAAGTTACACTTCAATGGAAGCCTAGCTTCAGGGATAAAGACTTCCGGGACTCGACCTTTGATTATGCCATAATATCGGTTCCATTTTCGGTGGTCCGTCAGTGGCGAATGCCTGACATCGACATGACCATGGCGAACGGAATCCAAAACCTCAACTACGAAGACGTCTGCAAAGTAGCCCTCGAGTACTCGGAACGATTCTGGGAGAAGTTTGAGAACCCCATCGTCGGCGGCTGCAGCACGGAGACGGACATTCCCGGCATCTCCTTGGTCTGCTACCCTTCCTATAACCTGAACAGCACTGGGCCGGCGAGCATCCTGGCATCGTATCTGAGGTCAAACCCCCGGCGTGAACTCGCTCGCATGAGCACCATGTCGGATGAGGAGCACGCCATGTACGCCCTGGACGCCATGACGGAGATTCACGGAGAAGAGACGCGGGCGCTGTACACGGGCAAGTTTGCGCGCAAGTGCTGGGGCCGTGATCCCCTGGCGGTCGGCTCCTGGGCGAACCCGTCCGTGGGGCAGCATGAGCTGTACATGCCTGAGTACTTTAAAGTGCACAAGAACGTGAGTACACAGTTCTTTTATTCGGAGATGTTGTGGTAGCAAATATCAGTATCTAACAGCAACGCGATAGTTGATCTTTGTCGGCGAGCACACGTCTGTCACACACAGCTGGATCGCATCCGCGGTGGCTTCGGGTATTCGCGGCGCCGTGCAAATGCTTCTTGGTGAGTCGGAAAAGGCTGCTTATTTACAGGCACGGGCTAACAAGGGGAGTAGAGCTTGGTCTTGTGGACGAGGCTAAAGCAGCTGTCGAGAAATGGTTGGTCAACTGAGTGAGTATGCAGAGGAACTTCAGTTCGCAACATGGATCAAGATGGGCAATAAAAGCGATTATCATAAACAAGTCTCGTATATAGTTTACCTTGAAAGGCCCGTTCAGGCCAATAGCCTGCTTGCGACGCACATCTCACAAGCAGCTGGGTCTTCTTGGACGCGATGAGCTCGTGCAACAACGAGAGAGAAATTATGTTACAAAAGCTGACAAACAAATCGCAAAATGCAAAAAGAAAAAAAAAGTCAAGGAAAAACCATTCCATATATTGTACCATAGCATTTACTGGCACCACTTATTTACTCTTTTTCTGTGCCTGCTCAGCTCCCCACGCTGTAAACTTCTACTATCCGACTACTTTAGAAATGCCCGCATCGCCTCATTGCTTTCATAAAGCGGCTTTGCTTGACCAGCCAAAGCTTCCTTGACACAGCTCTCAAAGTTTCTAAACGTAAACCCGGGGTAAAGCTCTTTAAACAGGAGATAGCCAAGCTTCTTTGCGCTCTCGGGCGTGTTATCACCCCGTAGCTCCAACGAATGCTGGATCTCGGCATTCGACTTGGTCCACAAAGCCTGCGTGTTCGTCGGGTCGGCCTTTAGCTGCTCTGTTGCGGTTTCGATTTTTTCCTGCAATGCTGCTTCGTCCAGATAGGTGCGGGCAAGTACTTCTCCGCTGAGGCTCTCCACCAGATCGTAGATCTCATTGGGGCTGCGCAGCTCGCTGTGGGCGAGGATGAACTTGTTCTGGGTGCGCTCGTCTGCGATGATGCGCGCCACGTATCGGCCAATGTCTCGCTTGTCTGTCGTGGCAGACAATGTGTTGCCGTCTCCCGCGATTTCGGTTCGGTTGAACCTGGTCAGATAATCAAGCTTGCCCGAGGGCACAGACGGGATGGATGCTTGGTACCACCAGCCTACGTCAATAACGGTATATGGCAGCTGGATATCCTTTATGTATTGGAAAATCTTTTCTTTCTGGAAGGTTTGTTAGGTTAAGCTGGTCCTTTTTTTTTTTTTTGTCGTCAAACATGGTCCTGTTACATACTTGATCTCTTCCCACGGTTACGCCACCTGGTGGCGTTACGGCCGTGAATGAACTAGGGACAAATCGCTTCACACCAGCAGCTTTGGCGGCGTCTGCGAGTCCATACTGCACGTCAAACGCAAACGGGCCGACGGCGCATATGAGCACCTCAATGCCGACGAGCGCCTTTTGAAGAGCTGCGGGGTTGCCCTCCAGCTCCACGCCGACAATCGCAACGCCAGATTCCTTCAGCGCGACGCTTGCCGGTTTATTGACTGAGCTAGGTCGGGTAAAGGCCGTAATGTACTGTAGAACTATGTTAGACGGTACGCATTCCGGGGTCAAATGCAGTACGAACGAATTGGTTAGCTTCTATTAAACCGTTTATGATGGAGGAGCCTGTCTCTCCAGTCGAGCCGACAACTCCCACGCGAATGGGAGACATTTTCGTATTTGGATAATCTGCGGATAGGTAAAGATGTCGTTATTTGAGACCTTGGAAGCTGTAGCAAAGAGGAGGCTCGCGTTTCTGGTGCGGATAAACCAGTTTATATGATGAGGATGTACTGACAGTGGCGTGGAACCCGAAGCCCGGATACCGAGTTCCGCACTAGCGTCTCGTTACTCGGCGGAGTTGTGACGTCTTCTTGTCTTGACGAGACGGGTTTTTTTCGCGTCCGATCTCTCTATACGAGCCTGTGTTCTTGATTCGTACTCAGCTGGGCACTTCCCCAAAGTACCTGCACGCGCGACAGCTGATCCGGAAACTCTGTCTTGTGGGACATAAGAACGCCACTCCGCTAACAGTTGCGCCGCGGCCCAGACCCCTAGGAAACTCAAGTCCACGTTCTTCAAGGGGAAACAGCTGGCGGTGTTGACAGATCAGATCGTCGCAGGGTGTTGTCTTAATGTTTACCGATGAGTTGAAACCGTAACAGCCATACTGATATTCCTCTCACGCTAAGATTCCACACAAGTTCCGCGGAGGGAATTGCGAGCTAATGTACATATAGATCTAGATAATACATCTTTTAACCTTTTTAAGCGAGCTTTGCTTATGCATTGATTAGCAGCTTGCTGCAGTAAGGAGCCCCAAGCGAGTCCCAGTTCCTCGCAGACCCGTCTAGGGAAAACTCAAAAGTATGGCACATAAAAGGTCCGCAGCAAGCATCCCACTATGCATGGCATTTGAAGCATGCATCAGCGCAAGCTGCACCGTGCCTGAGATGAACGATCGGTCAAACCCTTGTCATGCGGGCCGCGTCTTGACAAGCTTTCGATTGCGCTGCATTGGGCACGAAGCTGAAGAAAGAAGAAGAAAACTTGCATTTCCATTTCTACTTATTTTTCGCATGGTTTCAGCCTTCTCTGAGTAAAACTTTTCCCAGTTCGACCTAGTACTTTGACAATGGTTGCTGAAAATGCAAGGTTAGTACTACTTCTACTACCATGTTGCATCAGTCGACGGCTTATCACGGCAGCTTCAGGTAACCACACTTTGCACCTGCTGGCGGCGCATTAACACTCGTAGTGAGTCGCCCTGGGCTTTTCCTCGTAGACGAAGTAGCGCAGGATGCAGTGCTGCGAGCCTCGGCTTGCCAGTTAAAGTCTGATGCTGGGGCAGGCAGCCAACAGTGAGGGCATATCATGGCCTATTGATGCAATTTCCACTTCAATGTATGGTTCATATAAGTCTCGGGGCTTCGTTGTTTAGTCGTCGGCCTCTAACGAACTAGTGTCAGCGACCGCTCGTGTCCATATCAGGAAATAAAACAAATGTGCATCAAGTGCATCAGATTATGGGTTAGAATCTCCTTGATTACTCATTCCCGTCTTGAAACATTTTTTTTGGGTTGGAAAATATTACCATAGACGCCCAAGGGGAAAAAGAATAATACAGAAATTGCTTCTCCTTACCTCCGAGAGAAATCCGGGGTGTATGACGTTGTTGAGCTTGGGCTCACGGAGGCCTGAGCTTAACACCTCTCCGACTAGACGCAGCGCCATGGCAACTGCATCACTTGATGCCGCCGATTACCGCTGCCATTGCATTTGATAGGTTTCGACTTCAATTCACAGTTTCAGTGGAACGGCAAAAGAGAAGTTGAAGATCAAGTAGATGCAACAATATATTGTAGGGTGATGACTCACGTACAGCTCAAGTGTTGGGGGCTGGATGGCCGGGAATGATACTGAAGTTGATAAGAGAATGAGGTGCAATTTTTTATATATTTGAAAATGCATATGCAAATTTGGTAGTATATGAAGCAATCATTTTTTCTGAAATCTCCGCTAGAAAGGATGAGACCGTCGGGGATAAGACTGCCAAACCCAGATGCACCTCGCTCAAAGTGGACGGTACGTCGTACGTATAGTATTAAACACTGCGTGGTAGTACTTGTGGGCTGAAAAGTGTATAAAATATATATTAAAAATACATAAAAAGTTGACCAAAACAGCCCATTTTGTCCCTTCTATAGCCTTCTCAAGTCATCGCAAGCCACATCACATCGTGTCGCTTGTCTTGATTTAAAAAGCAGCGGCGAGGGCAACAAGACCNGCGAGGGCCATCTGCAGCGCGAGCCAGTCGTCCGACTGGCCAACGTCGAGGACGTAGCGAGTGTATGCCGTGCAGGCTAGCAGGACCCCCGTCAGTGTGTGAAAGAAGAGGGGCGGCGTGCGAGTTGGTGGTGTTTGTGGGGGTGTAAACGAACCTTGGAGTTCTTCAGTGGCTTGAATTTCTTCCTCAGAGATGCCAAAGCTCTTGCAGTAGTTGATGTGCAGGTCCATCTCGCGGACGATGTGACCGACGATATCGTTTGACTGGGTTTATGGAAGCCGTTAGCCTTGAAACATGCAGCGGCAAGGGCGGCGGAGGAAATGACAAACCCTTTGGATGTCGGTGATGTTCTTGGACTTGTAGGCCGCCAGGGCATTAGCACGGGCAAAGTGAACCTATGCAATCAGCTAGTCAGTCCGGACTCTCCGCGGGAAGGAGAGCAAATAGGTTCATACCAGATACAAGTAATCTTGGATAATGTATCCCTTGAAAGACTCGATGGGCAGCGTGCCATCACCAAGACCCATGACAAAGGGATGATGGACAAACTCCTTCCACACAGACTGAACGTCGGGTCTCTCGAGAAGATACTCGATAAAGTAGCCACTGGTTTTGGAGTCAGTCATGGCTTTTCAACCGTCGTTCTGGATACGCAAGACATGTACGCACGGAGAAAAAGGGAGCGCGTAAGACGAATGGAAATGGTTCAGCGGGCCGTTGCCACCGCCCAGCTGGGGTGCCGTCTGGATGCCAGCGGCGATGTATCTGCACGCCGCGCGCACAGCCGTCGGCACGTCTTTGCCCTTGGACAGGTTTGCCGAAATGGCCGCTACAGTCAAAAGAAGGTCTGTTAGTCACTCCAATAAAAGCACCGGCAAATTCACCTTGTCCGCCACTTACATGCCAGCGAACACCCCGTGCCGTGGGTGCTCGTGCTCGTCTGGAACGAGCTCTGCACCTTGACGACCTCGCCGTCCGGCCCGACCAGCACGTCCACCACGACTGCCGCGGCGTCATGATCCTTCTCTACCTCGGCGCCGCCCTCTGGGATCGCCGTCATGTCGGCGGCGCGAAAGGGGACGTGCCCGCCCTTGACGAGCACCCACCGCGGGCNCGAGCCTCTTCGCGGATCGGCTCGTCGTCCGCCGCGCTGAAGTTGAACGAGGCCAGAAAATCCGCCATATTTGTCGGTCGAGGCGCGCATCAGTGCCGCTACCGATGTATAGAAGGCAGATTGAGGCGTTTATCGATGGACTGGCAGAGCTCTGCTGTCCGGCGCAAGAGTGTTGGCGAGAGCAGTTATTTTGTGGGCCGTGATGTTATGGTGCTGCCTGTGCATCGATCAGCGACTCCAGTTCGTGGAGAACGAAAGCAAAATGGAAAATATACAAAATTTATTTTGGATAATCCTCTACGAGCCTCATGAATTTTGTTCTTATACTTATACGAAAAACATCGATTTGCGTCATTATTAGCAGATTTAGAGTACATGCATGTTTGTACAGTGTAGCCCAAGCCCAGTATCAACAGCACGCGCAGTATCAATTCTCCTCTGCCCACTGCTCTATTCTCTCTATTATGTCGGCCTTTCTGCCGCTTGTATTCAGGCCCTTTGCGCCAGCAATGTCCTTAAGTTGAGCGACAGTCATCTTCGAAATTGATCCGTCATCTATAACAACCTTCAATTGCGCGGGTGTTAGACCAGATGCACTCGGCTGAGCGGATTTGCTACGCTTCGCTGGCCGTTCAGGCAGTTCGTCATCAATTTCCCTCTTGACGGCTCTTGCTTCTGTGGCTGACTTGACTTCGCCAGAAAGAGTCTCTGACCAATCTTCGAGATATCCACCCGCTCGTTTGCTGATGGCCTTGAACTTGGGGAGAGAAGCGTCTTCCGCAGTCTCTGGGACTTCTTCTTCCAAGGCCAGTGCCTGCAAAATCTTGTAGTGCCACTGCAGGGAGGGGTTGGGGTATTTCGTTGGGTTGTACATGGCCTTGGGGAGCTGTAGCTGTTGCATGATGGTACGCATTTGCGTTTTCAGATCATCCGATGCTTGTGCCAACTTGCCAGGTGGTTTAATATCTCTTAAATCATCGGCAAAGGGAAGAGGGTAAATCCATAGTCCAGCAGGCAGGAAAGGCGTTCCAGAGTCTTCATCAGATTGTGATTTTGAGGGCATGATGGCCGCCAGCATTGGGTTCGCATTCGACCGTACAATGCACCATGCAAGAGCGACTTTGTCATCTTTCAGCAGCTTTTGCCATAGGGCGGTGAAGACACGAGTAGAACCAACATAGTCTTCTTCGCTTGGATAAATGAATGTTGACTTCTTAACGCTGCTCCACATCGGTATCAGCTTGCGAGATTTGAAGCCAATGATGCGAATTACAGGGCTGCCAAAGTTTTTGAGGCCCTTTTGCTCATCCGGCGAGAAGTAGACGTACTCCCCACCAAATTTGTATGCCTTTTTCATCTCGCCTTTTTCGACAGTGCGTGTACTGTCTTCGGCGATTCGTGTTGTTTCACCCACTGCCAGCTGTGGTTTTTCGCCGTCCAACCAGATGTAGCAAGTCCTTGCTGGCGCTTGTCTGTGAATGATGTTGTATCCCTTCACCGAGATACGCAATCCAGGGGCAATCTCGAAGGGTAGGTTGGAAAACAGTGCTCGCTTTGGCGTTTGCTTTGAGTTAATGTTGGAGATGAGCGAGTTCAGCAAGTTCAGACCATCGCCAGACTTGGAGACTGCGACCTCTTGCCCGTTCGCTTCTGCCAATGGGTCCCGATACAGAATGTCCTGAGTTACGGTTAGCTGAGGTTGTGTGGATGATGTGGGCGAAAGCATACGTCGTAGAACTTTGCCAAGTCAAATTTGGAGTCCTGGTGAGAAATAGGAAAGAGATCTATGGATACACCCAGATCATACAAATCCTTGGCGCGCACAGCAGCTGCAGACCTGGCTGCTTTGTCTGTTGAGTGTGGGTTGTCATTGTCTGTAACCAGAAAGAGGCGCCTACTACCAAAGTTGGCAGCTCGGGTTGTGAAAATCTGGTTGGCGCAGAATAAAACATTCGACATGGACACGGTTTCGGATGTGGGTTTAAGGATGTCCTCCTCGGTGTCTTCATCCTCCACGAGCGACTTCAGCGCCTTGACATCGTCCGCAGAAGGCACGTCTAAATCCGTGAAGAGATAGCAGTGCGGGTATCCTAGCCCACTCCTGCCGTTCTCATCAAGCTGAAATCTCGTCTTCTCGGTACCAAAAAGCAAGATTCCAATCATATCCTTGGGATTGGAAATGATGCGCTGCTCCATGAAGTGATACGCGCATTTCAGAGCGGCTTGAACAGGGCTGTCCCGATCTGCCTTCTTGGAGTCCGACGGCGGAGGTGCCTTGAGCATTGACTCGCTAACTTCAATCGCGAGCAAAACGGCATCCTTCTGTGCTTTGTATGACTGCGCTCATTAGCATGATGTGAGGCCAATGGACGTGAATAAATGATGCATAACACTCACGGTCTCATCAATATCTTGGTCTCCATCATCCTCCTCATCTCGTCGCCAATCTTTGCTGTCTGCCATGGTGAAAATTCCTGCGCACAAAGCTGATGCGAATTTTCGAAAAAGAGCAGAATGCGAGGCGCACAATCGTTGGTTATAAGAAGCTCAACATGCACCAGCTGGTGCTGTAGCGAGGTGGGTCCCTGGATGCTGCCTAGAAGTGGCTCTAGGCACGAACGCGCTGGTGTGAAGACGGCAGCTTCGCGATTCCACACGAAATCACATGATTCCTTGATTATTAGCAGCACAACGATTGGCCACAAACTACGTTAGCGGCTACTTGAGTTTGCAGTGACAGCGCTGCATGCGTTCAGGTACCCAGTAACACTGTTGGCAGCTCGGCGCTAGCCATCGGCTTCTTTGATCCCCGGGCCATCAGCGCAGGTCCTGAATCGACAGCAAAAGCCCGAGACTTCTCTTGTTCTGCAGCTCGCATCTGGAATTGCAACCTGTCTCCTTCAACAGTTGCAATTACAGCAAAATGGCTCTCCGCATGACCACAAGGCAGCTTTGCCAGAAATTGCCCAGGAGCAGCGCAAGCTTGCAGCAGATCGCAAACCAGAGACGGCACCTCGCCACTACGTCAGCGCCGCCCGTCACGCAAAATGCGGCCGGATCAAAGGGCCCAACGGCCATGGTCTTCCTCAACATGGGCGGACCGTCCACCACGGCAGAGGTTGGCGACTTCCTGAGCCGTCTATTCGTAAGCAATTGTCCGTGTCTCATCGCATCCGCTCCCTAACCCGAGCTGTCCACAGTCCGACGGTGATCTCATCCCACTCGGCCGATTCCAGAACTACCTTGGTCCATTGATCTCGGCGCGCCGCACGCCCAAGATTCAGAAGCAGTACGATGCCATTGGAGGAGGTTCCCCTATCCGAAAGTGGTCCGAACACCAATGCGCCGAAATGTGCAAGATTCTCGACAAGATTTCCCCCGAGACGGCCCCGCACAAGCCCTACGTCGCCTTCCGCTATGCGAACCCCCTCACCGAAAATATGTATAAGCAGCTGCTTGAAGACGGCTTCGGTGGCGGCAAGGGCGGTCGTGCTGTTGCATTTACTCAATACCCTCAATACTCTTGCTCAACCACCGGTAGCAGCATCAACGAGCTGTGGAAGTGGCGCCACAGACTGGAAGGCAACACAAGGACAGAGACCGAGGGTGCGATCAATTGGAGTGTAATTGATCGCTGGCCGGGCCATGCTGGTCTTGCCAAGGCTTTTGCGCAAAATATTCAGGCCAAGTTGGCTGAGTACCCCGAGGAGCGCAGAAAGGATGTTGTTCTCCTCTTCTCGGCCCACAGCCTGCCCATGTCTGTCGTAAACCGAGGTTCGTTGCCATGATGGGAAACACATATAAGTTGTATTTTGCTAACCATGTCACTAGGTGACCCGTACCCCGGCGAGGTTGCGGCTACAGTTTACGCCGTCATGCAGCAGCTCAAGTTTTCCAACCCATACCGCATCTGCTGGCAGTCACAGGTTGGCCCCAAAGCTTGGCTCGGCCCTCAGACCTCAGATACTGTCTCGAGCTACATTGAGCGAGGCCAGACCGACATGATTCTCGTTCCAATCGCCTTCACGTCAGACCACATCGAGACTCTATATGAACTTGACGAAGAGGTCATCGGCGAGAGTGGTCACAAGGACACCATCAAGCGAGCGGACAGTCTGAACGGTAGCCCTCTATTTATCGAGGCTCTTGCCGACATTGCAAAGGAGCACCTCCAGAGTGGCGATGCTTGCTCCAAGCAAATGCTGCTACGGTGTCCTGGGTGTAAGAGCGAGCGCTGTGGCGAGTCCAAGAGATTCTTTTCTCAAGGCCAAGGCCCTGTAATGTAGAAGGGTTGCAATACACGTGTATTATTTAGCTATATCATGTATAGACTTTACTTTCACTCCAATAATTTACTCTGCATGAGCTTGTTTTTCGACGATCCAGCCGCTTATTGCCAGGGTACATGGTCGTGAAGATGCCTCGTACCCTACACTAAACGGCTGAACTGACTTTGGCGTTTCCTCCAGGCGCTGGCGAAGTAGCTTGCATTGTTGATACTTGTTTTTTTCTTTCTGGTTCGTCTTGTAGTCTCTTTCCATTGGTTGGTTGAGCCATGTGTGTGATTGAACGCTGCTTTGATGCTGATTGAGGTGTTCAGACTGTGCGCTATTCGGCTGAGTAAGGCGTATGAAGCTCTATGGGAGCTCACCACCCTGCAAGTGGCAGCCACCAAGTCGAACAAGCCAGCTCATTGTTCATCAAAAAGCAAACGTAGACCAGACATTACAGACATATGCATGTTTCATGAGGATATTATATTCGTTTTGCAGAGAAACAGGCCGCGACGAGGCAATGCTCGGTCAATGGCGAGACAGTAGATGCGACGGGAATAACTAGGTTCGCACCGAGCATATATTGGCCGACGCATTTCAAGGCAATGGCGTCGAAATACGAAAGCCTCTCGTATCGTACGCGGAGCCCTATAAAATGGCTGCAGCTCCTGCACGCGGGATGATGAGGTGTTCGCAGGCTTCCAGCAAAGAATAAGCACTGAAATGGTGGTGGCGCGCCACAAGTCCAGGCTCAGGGACATGGTTCAGTGGAACTAGTGGACACTACCTAGGTACCTACCTAGATGGCTGGCCAGAGCGCCAGCGTTGGCCTGGGGAGAACCCGCCCAGCAGTCCGGGGCAGGCCGGAAGCGCCATCGAGCGGCTCGTTCAGTGGTCCAAAAGTTGAAGCTATTTAGCGGTATTATTAGTACGTGTTTCAAGGTGCCAGAAAAACGTTTCTTTTGCACCATTGTCAGTGGTCCAAGGTGTGGTGATGCGCGAGGGTGTTGTTCTGTGTACGTAGTAGCGAGATGAGGAATTGGGCATCTGTCCAGAAATGGCACTCTGCATGCGCCGAGGTCCATGCACGGCGAGCATGAGATGAAATAGGAGAGAGAAAGAAGAAAAGAAGGCCTGTTTTGCTTCTGGCAGCCTCCCCAGTAGGGCGACTGTGCTTGGCCCCTTTTCCAAGTTGGAGGTAGTCCCACTGTGTAGTCGGACGGTGGTAAAACACCAAAAGAAAAAAAAAGTTGCCAGCACATCACCGACTACGAGTAATATTTTCCTTAGTTGCACGGATGAATAATGATTAAGGAGGTTGGGGATTTTCATGAGTGGCAATTCGCAGTCATCCAACTGTCACACGCAATGCAACTTGAATTCGATATGGCGACTTATATGTATCGAGCCGCGTTGTGTAGTTGTGAGTGGGACTTGGAGTTAAGTTTACATAGATGTGTACTGGAGGTAGGTATGCTTCCTGTCTGCCGGAGGAAACTGCAACGAGGAGAAAAGCAATGGGCATGAAATTGATCCGGAGTATCAAGTCAGGGCTACCATGGGCAAAAAAAAAAGGAGCTGCATACCGACTGAGATGTTGCTTCAGAAAGCTTGGGGCAAGGTCTCGGACAGCAAGCTCCATGCGGGCCATGACGGGAGCGTGTCACTGTATCCTGGTACTGGTATTGCAGCGAGTACTTACATAGGTACATACCTCACTGTACAGTACAGGCACTGTTAGGCCTGGCAAGCGGTAATACTGGTAGTGGCCGCTGCAAACCCACTCGAGTTGCCGTTGAGCTTCCAAAGAGCAGCCCACTTCCCCCCTGAGGCCGCTAAGCCAATCAAGGCTAGTTCCGCACAAACCCCCTTTTGCTAGGTGCCACTTCCAGCCAGGCCCCCCA
>JANAKD010000016.1:0-74472 GCA_027627215.1 Lecanicillium saksenae | reverse complement strand
CCCGAAGCCGTTGAGGCGGTAGCCGACGCTGACAAAGACAAAGGGCTGACTGGTGTTGACGCCCGACCGGACGAGCGACGCGGCGTCGTAGGTGCTCGTCGAGCCCATCGCGAAGCCGCCGCCGTGGATCCAGAACAGCACGGGCAGCTTGGCGTCGGCGGGCGTGCCCGCGGGACGCTGCACGTTGACGGTGAGGCAGTCCTCCTGCCCGAGCCACCTGCGGAGGAACGGCAGCCGCGCCAGCTGCGCGCCGAACCTGCTGACGAGGTACTGGTCAAGCGGCGNTGGTRAGGGACTGCGGNCACTTGGGCGCCAAGCCGCTCGCGTCGACCTTGTCGGCGTGCTGCTCCTTCGGCAGCCTCTGCGGCGGGCGCAGGCGACGGTCGCCCGTCGGCTGCAGCGCGTACGGGATGCCGTTGAAGGTTTCCACGCCGGAGCGTGATCGCCCGGTGACGACGGCGCCAGACGATAGCCGAACATCCAAAAGTTGTCCTCTGCTCATGAACAGCCTGAGGGCCAGGCTGAGCAGAAGGATGAGCGCGGCGAGCGAGGTCCCGCGTGACGCCATGGTTTTTGCAATCCTTTCCTCTCAGCACAAAAATAGTGATGGGGGCAAACAATATGTATATATGCGATCCTGAAACGACGGCCTGGTAGTGTTGAAGAAAGATGAACAGAATTGCAAGAAAATTCCTTGCCGTTTCTTTTAATCGGCGAGACCTGGCTATGGTGTTTCCCCCTTGAAGTGAAAACGGATACAATATGTGGTCCGGAGTCCGGTCCGGATTAGTGCGATTACAATGCCGAGGTTGCGTAAGAGTATTGACTTTATGGCACGATGCAGCAGCCGGCAAGACAGACTGATATTTCAACATTATTAATCAGGCACCTGCAAAATTTCAATTTCAATAGGAATATACAGGCATGTTGTAAATGAACAGGAGGTGAATACATTGTGTAGCTCTGCTCTTGATGGCACTCAAAAATTTAGACTCAAGAGGACTACACGCTACTACCGTCCCATTGACCTGTCGCTTGTCGGCTCGGCCAACCTTGTGCTGGACCCGGATTTGGCGCACGAATGAGTAAAAGTTTGTCTATTTACAACGGTTTGATTGCTATTAAATTCGACTGAGTTGAGATGGTTGTATCTTGGTGGCAGAACCCGTAATGTTAACTAATCGTCCTGTTCGGCGAGTGGCTTCGCCAGTCCGAGCCGCTCTAGCGTGCTCTCCGCCTCGCCCTTCTCTTGGTTGCTGCCGTCGACAATGAGCGTCTTGGGTGTCTTATCCACCATCAACCGGATAAGATCTGGTCGCATATAATGACCACCCTGCATCCACTACATGTTAGCATATTGATCTTGAAACGTTCTGTAGATGGTCTTGCGCAAAAAAGGGGCGTTTTGACATACAAAATCAGCAAGCCGCTTGGTCAGCAAGCCCTCGTCCAGGTCGACGTCGACAATGACGAGCCCGTCAAACGTCTTGAGCGGGTCTTCCACCGCGCGGAAGCCGTCGGGGCGGTAGATCCGCGTGAAGCCGTTGCCTATGACGGCCATTTCGGCATCCACGGCTCCCGCTCAAGACGAGGAGGATGAGGCTCCTGAAGACACGACACCACCGCGTCGCCAGGAGCACCCAGCGGACCCTGTCACGCCTCTGATGATCCGCCAGAGCGGCTACGATTCTGACGCCCAGCCTGGCGACTTTGATGATCATGACTTTTTTGAGGATTGAACTGAAGCGAGGCACGGCCTAACGGTCAATGCGACCATAACACCCACTGATTAAACTTTTTACATATTTCCTTTGTCCAAAGACATGCGAGCATCACATTTCAGAAGAGTCGGGAACAAGAGGAGACAGAAAGAGAAACAAGAAAGGGAATTCGCTTGCGCGGGTGAAATTTGAACACGACGACTCAAACTTTCATGCCGCCAAAGGGAGGGAAAAAAATACCAGATTGCGACCTAGAAAGATACCCCCTATTTGGATTTGGTTACTTGGCGGCTTACTACCTGTTTCTTTTATCATCTTTGTTTATTCATCATCCTCCCGCCCCGTCTAACATCCTACACCCCAGATTGACACCCCAGTAGGAGGGGCGGTGGAAAGCAGGATTGAGAAAGCGCCAAAACAGCGAACTTGTGTTTTTTTATACCATGCGCGGAACTTTTNGTTTTTGTTTTTGTGGTTCTTTGGAATTACTATATTGTGGTTTTATTATTTTTCTTGGCTTCTTCTTCGATTCTTCTTATTCACATTCACATTCATTATACCTTTTTAACACTCTGCGCTTTTTTTNCTTCTTATACTCTGTCGTTTATGCATAGCGCGAGAAGTGGCTGTATTACTCTAGGGGACGAGCATTCTTTTATTTTCACCAGTGTTGACACTCCTTTTATTTTGTTGCTTATATATTAGACTAGGGCAAGAGCAAGGATAATTTTACTTGTTGCAATGCGTTGCGTATATTTATATAGTATAATACGACTTCTTTACTCAATGGCAATGGTTCCAGACTTGACTGGATGGGCAGAAGACGGGAATGCATGAGATGGTTTTACATTATACAATTGGTATCTATTATTGTAGGTACAGATGTTTGATGCGTTATCCAAAAGTCTCGCTTGATACGCGAGAGCTGAAGGAGAGAGGTATTGGTATTAGTTGTTGCTGAGGAGCTTTTCCACAGCCCACTTGACGGAAAAGTTGCGCAGATCGGAGTAGTGCTGGCCGACGCCGACAAAGAGGACGGGAACGTTGGTGGCGTGCACCAGGCTAACGAGGGTGCCGACCATGTCGCCGACGGTGTCGCATTTGGAGATGATGAAGCCGTCGAGGGAGCGGATGGCGCCAAAGGCGGCGTTGAAGTTGCGCGCCTGGGCGACCGAGTCGGTGCCGACGAGGCCTCGCCGACCATCAGGATCTTGTCGGGCTGGGCAAACTTGGCAAACTTTTCGAGCGACGACATGAGGCGCTGGTCGTTGTGGCGGCGTCCGGCCGTGTCGATGAGCACCACGTCGTAGCCCTCCTGCGCGGCGTGCGCGACGGCGTCCTTGGCCACCGTGGCGGCGTCCTTGCCATAGCCTTTTTGGTACAGCTCGACCTGGCCGCCCTCGCGCGCCGTCAGCTCCTTGAGGTTGCGAACGTGTACCGCGAGCTGCTCGACGGCGCCGGAGCGGAACGTGTCACCCGCGGCGATGAGCACCTTGTACTTGTTCTGCAGCAGGAAGAAGCAGATCTTGGACAGGTTGGTAGACTTGCCAACGCCGTTGACACCCACAATCGACATGACGTACGGGCGGCGCTGGCGGAGCGAGGTGACGGGTGGTGATGTGATGGCGTCAATGTCACGGAGCAGATCAAGGGATGATGTCGGGGTCAGCATCTTGGTAAGAGATGCCTCCATGGCCGTCTGGATCCTAGCATTGATACCTGGTGAATTGGGTTAGTGTGAGTTGCGGTTAGCTAGGGGGTTTGGCGAACTTGCCTTCAAAAGATCCAGTCTTGGTGCCGGCCAGCTCCTTTTCCACGCCTTCGCAGAGTCGTACAGCAGCTTCTCTGGCGACATTTTTGCGAAGCAGGTGCTCCTCCATGCCCTTCATGGCCTTCTCGAGGTCCTCCTTTGTCAGGGTCTTGCCACCCACGACGTTGCGGAAGAGTCCGCTGATTGCGTTTACGCCAGAGCCTAGGATACCAGACTTGGCCGAGGCTGCGCGCTGGGCAGCTGCCTTTTCCGCCTCGGCGGAGGCCAGGATGCCCTGCACCTCGTCTCCCAGGTCTCGCAGCACAAATTTGCCCTTGGCCGACGTGCCCCAGGTAGAAGAGTCGACGGATTCTACGGCGCTAGACTTTCCGACGCCCTCACCATCTTGGGCAGAGTAGTCTAGCTGTACGTCGTCGTCTTCATCTGCGAAGCCATCGGCATCCCATTTTCTACCCTTTTTGCCGCTCGTGGCCTTTTTGGAGCGCGTGGACTCATCACCAGACGAGGCTGGCGCAGAGTTGTTCTTGGCCTTGCGGGCGCGTCGCGACATCTTGGCCACGGGGCCAGCTTTAGCGACAAGCAAGTTGTTGCTTGCCGGTGTCGAGGGTCGCGATGTATTAGGTGTCGAATCGGCCGATGTCGTCTCTTTGCCGGCGTCATTGGAAACAGCGCGGCCCCTGTAAGTCAATCCCGGCGCGGAAAGCCTGTTGCTGTCTGGGGAGGCGTCTTCCTCGTCAGGAGATTCAGTAGGGTCGGCCGTACTAGAATTGTCGAGCTCTCGAAGTTGTTGATCAAAATAGTCGTCAAAGCCGTGGCATTCAACCAGGGTTGTGTGCGGCTTCTTGAGCTGTTCGCCGTAGAGACTGACAAAGATAGTTCGAATATTGTCGACGAGCTTATCCACCCAGCTGAGGTGAAGAAGGGATCGGTACACAACCTGTCATTTTATTAGCATCTCACGCCGATTGAAAGCACTAATGTCGCTCTCGGCTTACCACAAAGATAACTCCGAGCTCCTTGACCATGGTCCACTTCAGAGTGTGCTGGTCGGTCTTGTAGGCGGGATTGGCAGAGGCGGATTGAGCGCTGCGAACAACATTACCAGAATGTCTTTCCTCAATAAAGGTATCGGCAATGAAGTCGTTAATAACCGAAGGATTGACGGGGGCATAGGTGCGCGACCAAAGGACAACGCCCGAAGTCGTGACGATCTCGAAAGTGTCAAGCATTGCGACGGGTTGTGTGGGGGACTGGCAACGAGGGGCAACGCTGGAAACAAGAGGAAGAAAGGGACAGGTAAGAGGGTGATGCTGATGATGAAGCCAAGATAATCTCTAGAGAAGGAAAGAGACTTGACTGACTGCCTGCAGGAGAAGAAAAATTGGCACTCTTTTGTAGACGTTGCGAGTCGCAACCTTTGATAAAGAATAGATGGCGGCGGCGCCGTATATGTGCCAACAGCCACTGCGCTAGCCTTACTCGCTGGCAGCCATGATTCTACTCTGGCGGCTGAAAGTGGTGCTTTCCGGGAGAGCCTGGCCCGTATCACGTGCAGCACCCTTTTGCTCCCGTTGAGCCACTGGGTCGCTCTGCTCTGAGCCTCAGTGGGCTGCTTGGCGGCTGCTTTGGGTGTGGCTAAGCCGGCCCTTTGGGTGGAGGCACCTTGGACGGGTGCCCGCTGGCTGGCGGTCGGCGCTGCGATTGGGGGTCGACTTGCGTCGGTTCAGGGGCGCCACGCCAACTGGCCAGCTAGCTTCAGGGAGCTTCAGCACCCACGCCCAAGCAGAGCAAGCTCTCCTCGAATCCGCCGCAGACGGTGGGCACTACGCAAAAAAGTGGCCAGCGCGACCACATATCCTCCACGCCCGCCTTTGGCCACTCTCGAAACCATCCCGTCTCCCATTCCGCCCGCCATCACCACCTGCACGCTGCAGACGACACGAATTCACCATGCAGCGAGCCAACTACGGGCAGTCGCCCCCTCTACATCACCCNTGTGCCTCAGCACGTATCGACGGTGCCGCAGCTTAGATCGCCCCCCCCTCCTCCAGGGTCCGCGCAGTCGCATGGTTACGGCAGCAATCCCTATCAGCAGCAGGGCGGCAACACGGGGAATGTGTTTGGCGCCTATGGCCAGTTCATGAACGATCCCACTGCGCAGGTCGCCGCGCAATTTGGCCAGACAGCTTTCAAGCACGGCCAAGAATATGTCGAGCAAAACGTATGGCTGTCGCACGCATCTACCTACTCCCTGGTGCGGAGGCTAACCACTTTCCAGATTGGTCGCTACGTCAACGTCTCGGCTCTCAAGCATTACTTCAACGTTTCCAACTCCTACGTCATCAATAAGCTCTTCCTCGTTCTCTTCCCTTGGCGACACAAGCCATGGGCGCGAAAGCAGGCTACCGCCACCAACGGGCAGGAGGGTTGGTATCTGCCGCCGCGCGACGACATCAACAGCCCCGACATGTATATTCCAGGTGGGTTCATTCGAATCGCATGGCGCAAGTACTTTCTAAAACGTATTTAGTCATGGCCATTGTCACATTCATCCTTCTTTCGACCCTCATCGCTGGTCTACGAGGCGACTTCCAGCCCGAACTTCTCGGCTATACCGCGACAAAGGGATTAGTGGTGGTTATTGTTGAGATTATCGCCCTGAAACTTGGATGCTATCTTCTCAGCATCTCCAGCCAGTCTCAGCTCTTCGACTTGATTGCCTACTCCGGTTACAAGTTCGTCGGCATCATCACAACCATTGCAGTCGCCGAAATCGTCAACGGCGGCAAGGGCACTGGCGGCTGGGTTGGCTGGACCATTTTCCTGTACACTTTTCTCGCCAACTCTCTTTTCCTGGTACGTCGTTCATCAGTGTCTCTTCACAAATCACCACTAACACAGCCGAAGATGCGATCCCTAAAATACGTCCTCCTCCCCGAAAACGCTGGCAGCACCGGTGGGCCCATGCAAACCGACTCGAGAGCGAAACGCAACCAGCGAACCCAGTTCCTTTTCTTTTATTCGTATATCGTGCAGTTTTTCTTCATGTGGGTGCTGACACGAGCCTAAACCTCAATTCTGCACGTCAAAGATTGGAATAAACGGATCGGTTAGCGCGAAGACATCTGAAATGGCGTGATATATTCGGCTCATGGCTGTTGGCAAGCGCTGACTCATGGCTCGAAGCTCACAGCTACCGAAAGCCAGGCAATGGTGGAGAGGCAAAATCATGTTTTCAAAAGGAATTGGCGGATAGAGTTGACAATTCATCGTCTTGCAGCTTACGTGCAGGTGCGGATCAACAGCAACAAAAAAAATTGATAAAATTAGAATAATCTCTACGAGAAATGTAATGAAGTAAATATGACAAACAATGCTAGTTCGACTACATGCAACTACCAAGATATCCGGCGTACATCATTCAATGATGCGCTACCGACTTACTAAACCCATTGAAACGGTCCCATTTGAATGTGACAGGTTTTAAAATGCAGCTCCCTTCTTATCGGGGATATGTTCGTCAATTGACAACCACCACTGTTGAATCTTTCGTCCTTCACGAGCAAACCCGCGGTAGTAATCAAGACAGGCCCCACATGTCGCACCGACAACTATTGCGGTCAGGCTTCTGTGTGCTGGCTTCTCAACCTTTCATCCACCAGCATTTCCTCCCTATGCAATTTTATCTTTTCAATTAGCCCTTGTTTGTATTTTCTCCTCATATTTTGGTGTTCTCTTCGGGAAAAAAATCTACTAGAACATGCCGTCCCCTATTGTGGCGGCGACTACGCAGTCCGCCGCTCTCGGCGTCCTCAGTTGCATCCTGGCGCAGTGGATCACAGCATACAAGAACGAGGTACAGATCATCACGAAATATGGTTTATGTTCGTCTTTGCTAACGGTGCGTTAGGCATCATTATGGATTGACTGGATTCCCGTATTCCAGTTTCTGCTCTTCATTATCGTCAGCACGCCGCCCAACTTTCTCTGGTACGTCGTCTTCTTCTTCTCAGCTTCGCCGCGAGATTGGCGTCTTGCAGAAGACTAATTTCTGATTTCTTCACTTATAGGCAAGAATTCATTGAGGCTGCATTCCCTTCGCACCCGGCACCGGCTGTTCATCCAAAGAAGACGGATGACATATCTGCACCGCCGGCCTTGTCCAAGCGCAACACGGCCATCAAGTTCCTACTGGATCAGACGGTCGGTGCCGCCGTCAACACGCTCCTATTTAGCACCTTCACGCGGTCCCTCCGTATGGCGAGTAGCCCCGCGCCTCGCATCACCAACGTGTCCAAGGCCGTCAGCTACTGGGTTAGCCCAGACGCCGTCGACTTTTCCAGAGTGAACTTTGACCTCGTCTGGGCCGAGGCCAAGGAGGAGTTTTGGCCACTAATCTTCGCTGGCTACAAGCTTTGGCCTATGATTTCGCTCATCAACTTTTCGTTGATCAAGTCCGTGCAAGGACGTAATTTGCTCGGCGCGCTGGCCGGAGTAGGCTGGGGAGTCTATATTTGCTTGTTTTCCGCGAATTGAGTTGGCCACATTCACTGGCACGCCATTGATATCACCTTCAATTCATGTGCCATCGCTAAAGCGCAGAAGAAACCCTCTAATGTCAATATACGTTATACCTTGCATTATTTACCCCCATTATCTAATGAGGCGTTGCTTCTTTCGCTGTGCTAAATGCAATAATTGATGAACTGGTACGCTGATAGTCTTTGAGACCGTCGCTCTTAAAGCTTACTGCGGCACTTTCCTTGTGGTTTTCGGGTCACCTTATCCTCATCCCATATGTGATTCATGTCGTGTCGCACCTCTTTGGAGTGTTGAGATTCAGATCGAGAACAAATATCAGCTCCTGATTACAGGGCGGTTGTCCTCCTGCTCAATATTCATTAACGGGCCGGTTGATAGGATGCAGAACAGACCCTCGAATAAATACTCGCGCTTCTGGGGATAGGACGTGGTGCACGACAGTTCCTTCAGAACCCGTTGAATAGTCGCTGGACCTTGCTGAAGCTGTATCTGGCTCAACTTCATGTACGTTACCATGCCAAAACCAGTCTACTTCAGGAGTCCACAGATTGAGCCCCAGTGTACTGAACAGAATATCAGCAACGCCATACCAGTGAGCCAGCCAGGCGCGCATTTGCTCCTGGTATCCGGGTGTATTATCCGGTCGTAACATCTCATTGGCGAAATTATAAACTGTCGCTGCCAACCATCTGCACTCAGTTGGTAGTCGCGGTTGAGCTTGAATATTGCAAGCCCACGCCCGCGCTTGTTGATATACACCCTGTCCTGGAGCTTCCCACTCTTTCAGTGCCTCGAACATTTTCATTTGCTCTTGTGTCTCAACACATGGCTGCAGCGCTGGGAGACCCTGGAATGTCTTGAATCTGCATAGCCGAACGCGTTTGCTGGATTTGGCTTGAATGAACCTTCCATCTATAGCAATGTAGCATGGATCCAGAACTGGTATTTCTCGAAGAATATCATCGTTCAGATTTTGGGGAAACAGCGGATTGTCGATTGCATCTTCTTGGACGGCGCGGTCTGGCAAATTCTCCTGAGTACCGTCTGCAGGAATGTGTCTGCTCCAGAAGTTGTTTTCAGACAGAAGGTTTCTCAAGTCCGCAATGGCGTCTCGCAGCATGCCAACATCGTTCGTCGTGCGGGCAACTATATCTTTGTCGCGATGCTACTTTGCGACAGGAGACTCGTAGTAGTAGAGCACGGCGCATTCGCCGCAAAAGGGCTGTGCGGCACTGTATTGGAAGAATATTGCGTGATAGATCCTATGCAATGGACAAAAGTACTAGGTGAGCCCGCAGCTTGAAGGGGAAGCATGGTCGATGAGCCGAACTCGGTCTGAAGATTTCGAATAACAGTGCCCCCTGCAAGACATGACGAAACAAGGGCGGGAAGAAGGAGATGTTTTCGTTTTGCAGTTGCGTACAAAAGAAATATTGAGAATATCCCTTTTTAATGAAAATGTAGGCGGTGATAGGATAAACACAAAAGGATGAATATGATGTAGGAGGGGGGCAAGACGTGTAGTCTGACCCGACAAGTAATCTAGTCACGGAGCTTCCCAGTGCTCTTGCCTCGAACCGCCAACTACTCGGTGCGGAGCTCCCAGGCTTCTATTTCAATAGGGAAAAAATACATGGCCTATGCTGCAGGGCTTTTGGGTTTTTGTTTTCTTTTTTGCTTCTCTCGCTTGGTGACAATGGTTGCTTGCGACCGAACCATCCGAAGTACGGGATCACGCATCGCGCGACTCTCCGCCGTTGCAATGCCGTCATGCGAGCGCTCCGCAGGTGTATGTTGGCAGAATATGGGGTCTAGTTTAGGCGTACATCCTGGCTCCGAATGTGCTGTTCTTTGTCATTCTGGAATAACAGTTCCGAATGGGGATGCGGGCAAACGCGAAGACATGGCGGGGTAGGCGGAAGTATTGCTTCCGCCTATGGAAATAAAGCCGCCTTCCCCTCCTGTAGTTCCGTCTCCAGCCGTGGTACCCAGCTGGAGCAATCCCACCTTTAAGGATTGTAAGTTCACCACGCCAGATTTCTACTATTTTCATAAATTTCCTATTTCAAACAGTGGGAATACTTTTGCATCGTACCACGTCGCTCACTATCACGCGATAATCGCCTGCACCACAACATCCGAACACAATGGCCGACCACGTCCACCGAATCACCTTGTTCAAGTTGCCCAAGCCAGAGGATGTCGACACCATGATTGAGCAGTATAAGACTCTGGAAGCAACCAGCCAGAAGGTATGAGCTGGGAAGTCGCCACAACTGCGGCGCGGCATGTTCTTTGACGTTCTCACTGACCGTGCCTGCGATATAGGACGGAAAGCCATACCTGCTGTCTGTTGTTATTGGCAAGCCTGAAGCCGATCCTCGTGCGCAGGGCTACACTTTGGCCGCTAAGACGGAGTTTGCCAGCGCTGAGGATATGAAATACTATGACGAGGAATGCGCCGCCCACCAAAAGCTTAAAGGCGTCGCCAAAACCCTGCAAGTCGAGGGCATCCTGAGCGTCTTCTTCAAGCCGACCCTCGTCGGCGGAATCTCACAATAAGATCCGATGCAAATGGTAATATCAATCAAAGACTCAACATATCGACTCTTGGAGAATTCGTGGTTTTGAGATTTCAAAGTTCAGGGCATAATGTTCTTTCTATGTGCCATGTTATTCTATCAATATATCTCATTTACATATCCTTTGCCGCAATTCAATCGCGCCACTGTATAAGCAAATGCGATTGGTTTTAGCTTAAATATTCTGCCGAATCCTCGTAAAATCGTCAAGCTCCGTCGTCGAATTGCTGTTTCTGCTGGAGACTGGCTGCTCCTTGGGCAAAGACGTCAAAATCTCAAGTGGCGGAGGGTGCCGTTCGAGAGTAAAAAGCGACACCGCCACCATAACTGCGCACATGACAATCATGAGCCTTGTCTCCTCAGTGAATGCACCTGAATATACCGACCTTACCAGGTCTTGCTTCGTGACAGGAAACTGCAAGCTTGCAATTGGTGATCGATGGATCTGCGCAAGCTGCTCTGGCGAAAGCTGTGACCCTAGTGATTTATTCACGTGGCTGTTAAAAACCACTGTACAAACAGAGAGTCCAAAGCACCCGCCAAGCACTCGGGCCTGTGCGACTGCCCCTTGAGCCGCTGCTCTCGTGTGTTGCTCTGGCGCTATCAAATTTGTCATAATCGTCGCCGCTGAGAAACACAAGCCGACTCCCAATCCAAAGGTGATTTGGAATATATACTGGATAGCTTTGTTCTTCGATGAAATTATTGACATGAGTGTGACTCCGACGAGTTGAAGGCATGATGCTGCAACAAGAGTATATGCGGTATTGTTCTTCTTGCTTGAGATGGCACCTCCCAAAAACGATCCTGTTGCGCATGCTCCGAGCAAAGGCAGAATGTGCACGCTGGCCATCAAAACCGACTCTCGGTCAACTATTTGGAATCTTTCGGGAATTGTGATTGCCAGCGATATGTATGGAAATCCTGTAAGGAGCGTCACCCTGTGAGTCGACGCATTTGTCAGCGTGGCTATCCATTTGGGCAGAGCAACATCGACTTACAGCAGTCCAGCGGAGTATACACGCCGCTGCATTAGCCGAATTGGGAATATAGGCTCGATGCCACTGTAAAGCTTCATTTTCAAAGTTATTTGCCATAAGATGAACAACATCCAGCATATCACAGAGGTCACCAAGGTGACAATAATCTCCGGGCTGCTCCAGGCGTATATCTGCGATCCAGCCTGCTGAATAGCGAATACCAGAAGGCCAGAACTACACAGCAGGGTTATGCCACCAATAAAATCGATAGTCGTAAAGGCTTTCCAGGATAGCATATGAGCTGCATCTTCGGGTGGCCAGAAATTTGTAATGGCGAGCATAACGACCAGCCCGAATGGGATACTAATTAGTTAGTTGCAGTTCCATGAAAGCCTCTTTACTACTTACTTCATGTTAAAAAGCCACCTCCAATCTGAGAATTGCACTACAACACCTCCGATTATCGGTCCTAGCACAAATGCAATAGTCAATGTAGCTCCAATCATGGCTCCAATTAAACTTGGTCTATGCGATGGACCAACTTCAACCAAGCCAATCTGGGTGAGGCTGTATAACCCTGACGCTCCGATTCCCTGAAAACCGCGGCAAACAATCCTGTTGTTGAATTAAAATACAGTTTCTCTTTTTCCTGGGGGGTGGGGAGTATTTCTGTCGCTCTTACAAGGCTACCATACTCTTTGAAGAGGCACAGCCAAGTGAAAAGGCTGTGAAGAGCACCCATGATAGGACAAGCATATTTCTCCGGCCGTAAATATCGCTAAACTTCGATATGATAATGGCAAAGCCTATTTAGTGGTTAGAAATGCATTTTATCAATTATTCGTCTTCTGAAATACCCATGTATGTCAAGAGATATGCGAGCACGATCCATGGCGCATTTCCAAAATCTTGCAGCTCGCGCGATATCGTAACCAGAGAAGTAGAAGCGATCGAAGTATCCAGGCTAGAGAATAATAGTCCAACAAGCAGACTATTCAATGAGTTTTTAGCTTCATTCAGCGCCCAACCTATGTAACGTACCATGCAACAAGAACACATTGGCTAAGCCCGCTCGTGGTATGCTTCCTTACGGCAGGTTCCTCTTGTCGGTTCAGTGGCTGTTCATCGCTTTGTCTTCTTTCATTTTCAATATCATTTGTCTGACAAAGAGATGGGTTTGGATATGTGAGAGAAAGCCTGAAAGCGTTGTCCATTGCGTTTGTAATTGCGGTACCCGACCGAAACTGGATCGCTGCAGGCGGAGTCCTTTCAAGATTTCTATATTTTTCCACGTGCTGGTAAGTTCTTTTGGTAACTTTCTTCGTTAATGAGGACGACACACGGAAGCAAAAAATTACTGTTGGGTGCAATGGACTTTCGCGACGCTGAATTAATAATGAAGGAACGCTTGACAGCTACAAGCAGGCTTTTGACAGAAATGTATACCGCTGCTACAATTTGATTCCAGCTTATCAACCACCTATTGACTGGATTGTGACTACAACTGTGGTACAAATACTAGCCTTTCAAAACCTACATTTCCCGTGTCCTCTCCGTGTCGCATGGCGGGCTTACTGTGCACTCCCCGCGAGCCGAAACAGGAACCAGCTACAATTCATCGCAAAATCAGCCAAGCTAAGAATCTGTTGCTGTTTTTTTTTTTGTCCATATCATAAATCAAGCATGGCTACTTTTCTTACTATGGCCTCATTTGAATATGCATGGCGTCTCATAGAGGGGCGCAATAAAAACTCCTGCATGACGCTGCAGCCAGGCGCAGCATTAATATGGCTTCTCCGCGAGTCCGGGTAAAGTCGCTCCGATCTAATTACATGGCCAATTTATTCAATAGGTACACTATAATTTTGGGCGTTTCGCTCGTCTCTTCTGACACCATTTCTTCGCGAGGTCCCCATGCACACAGGGTAGTTTCTGTAGCGGGTACCATGAGTTGGGACACCGCCACATCCTGTGCTTGTGATATGTGGTTCCCCGAAGTCACCATCTCGGATTCTAGAGGCGTTCTCGCGAAAAGCTACGACATTCAGTCTAGGTCCATCCTCCCACAGATCAGGACTCGAACTAACTTGGCTTGTGCAGTGCTTCCCGTCGCTTAATTACTACCATGTCGCACCGAAGACAGGGCAAGGTGAGGAGATCGCTTGCGGGAACACCCCAGTCCGATAATATGAGCTAATCAGTATGAATGTTACCGTCGCACCGAAAAAAAGACGAATCAGTACGGATTCAGAACAAAGTGTACACGTTGGCCCATGCATCTACCCGCCATCCTGTTTCGTTATTGGCCATTGCCTCTGCTCTGCACAATTTTGTTCTACAGAGTGTTTGACTACTTTAATTCAAGTGTGGGGATAGAAATGGCGCTCATTGGTGCTGAAAATGTTTGCATCCAGGTTACACGCGCGCCCGCTTGATCTCGGTGCCCTGGGTTGGCCCACGCCGCCCTGAAACGCCGATGTTTTCTACACTCATCACTCTACGGGTGAATAGAAAATACCATACATCACATGAGTCATTGTTCTTGATTCCTGTTTTTATATTTTTTAAGGAGATTTGTTCTACATGCTTGTGCTTCGAAACTTGTTTGCTCGCCCACTTCACTGTCACTACTGCATTTCTCCAACCACAGTAGAGACGACGGGTATTTCCCGGTGTAGTGACAAGAGAGTGGTCAGTTGACGCAGAGCCGCTTTGGTCAAGTTTCAAGTTCGAAAAGTAATGAAATCCGTGCGGGTTTTCGCTCCTTGGCTTGTTTGCATGTAATTTCGGGCGTACCAATTTATTAACGCGGAAGAATCTGAGTGGCTCTATGGAGTAGGTTCGTGGTGTGTGAGATTAACCACGTCTGGAGAATGTTGCGAGAAGTAAAGTCGTTTCACGTTGACCTGAATGCCATGAACTGGCTCATCTGAAGTCTTTTCTTGCCATTAAATGACGAGACTTCAAGTTGGGTGCTTTATCAAAACCCTGCCTTACATGACACGGAGGGTAGATAGGGTCGGCGGGAGCCGACAATCCCTTCAAGATCCTCTCTTCGTCTGCAGCAAGCAACCTCTTCTCCATTTTCAATTTTTGTCATAATTTCAACCCCATTTAATTGATGCGTTGTTTGTCTCTTGGCCTGCAATTAGAAGCACGTCAGGATCCATATGCAGCGGGCGCGGCCTAGAGGCGCCTGTCTAGAACATTGGCCCGCAGTGTGGCTGCATTTAATACAGCAACTTGGCTGCGACCGAACGGGCAGTTAATGCAAAGCTAGTACGCTTACCGTTAACTGTTCAATACTTCTAGATTAATCGTCCAATCAACTGGCAGCTCATGCAAGCAGACTTGCATGAGCTCCGCTCTCGGCTATAGCTCTATTTACTGCAGCTTCACTAACTATCAGGCTCCGAAGACCCTTACATGGGCGAATGAAGGCCTGACAACAAAAAAGCTAAGAACGCCTCTTATTTCAGCTCGTCTGTCTTTGTTTATGATTTAACAATCTCATCCCATTTTGCTTCGTTTTCTCCTTCTTTCTGTATTCTTTCTCGATTTTCACAATGGACGATATAGCCGTGATAGGGCTTGGCCTTCGATTCCCTGGCGATGCAGCATCTCCGGAATCTTTGTGGGACATTTTGGAAAATGGAAAATCTCAGTGGTCTGAAATCCCAAAAGACAGACTCAACATCAACGGTTATTACCATCCCGGAGGTGAACGCCAAGGATCCGTGAGTAAGCTCCCAGCGCCGCGTGGATATCACTAATACAAGGCTAGATTTCATTCAAGGGAGCCCATTTCTTGAAAGGAGATATTGCAGAATTCGATGCCCCAGTATGTTTAATTCTAATCCAAACGGGTTCCTTGCTAATTTGTGAGCCAAGTTCTTCTCTATCGCCGCGGCCGATGCACAAGCGATTGACCCTCAACAGCGCCTGCTCCTCGAAGTCTGCTACGAGGCGCTCGAAAATGGTACGGCCCCCCGCAGCTCGTTTCTTGGACTCTGCTTACCATTTCATCTTTCCAGCTGGTTGTAGGAAAGAGGACATTGACGGCTCGGATACTTCCGTATACGTCGGATCCTTTGTCAAAGGTAGGCTCGTTCCAGTCCTATATCAGCTATCTACGTACGCTAAGCAACATTATAGATTATGAGCAAATTTGCTTGCGCGATCCTGATTGGCAACCTCAATATGCAGCCACTGGAAATGGAATTGCCATTATGGCTAACCGCATTTCCTATTACTTCAATCTTCACGGCCCAAGCATGACAATCGATACCGGGTGCAGTGGAAGTCTTGTGTCGGTTCACTTAGCGGCGCAAAGCCTACGGTCTGGAGAATCGTCGCTTGTAAGTGTTTACTGGTATCTCTGACATTTTCTAATGTACTGAACTGACATCTGTAGGCGATCGCTGCTGGTGCCGGCCTTATTTTAACCCCAAATACCATCATGCCAATGACTGCACTCAACTTTCTCAGCCCGGATGGGAAATGCTTCACTTTCGACGCCCGTGCAAATGGATATGGGCGAGGTGAAGGTGTTGGTGTTGTGATTTTGAAGCGTCTCTCTGATGCTATCCGAGACAATGATACCATTCGAGCTGTGATCCGGGGTACTCAAGTAAACCAAGACGGGAGAACTACTGGTCAGTACTGATGTCATCCATGTTCCTACAAATTACTAATCTCCTCAAAAGGCATCACTCTCCCTAGCAAAGATGCTCAAGTCGCCAATATTACCGCGGTTTATAGGTCTGCAGGGCTTTCATTCTCTGACACCGCGTATGTCGAGTGCCATGGTACGGGTACACAAGCCGGAGATTGGAGAGAGTTGAAAGCTATCTCTGAAACTCTTGGCAGTGTTCGGACCACGGATAATCCAATTTTCGTTGGTTCAGTGAAGCCAAATATCGGACATTTGGAAGGGGCGGCCGGGGTAGCTGGCCTAATCAAAGCGGTGCTGATGCTGGAACGAGAGCGAATTCCTCCCCATATCAATTTCGAGACTCCAAATCCGGATATCGACTTTAAAAAATGGAAAGTTCAGGTAAGATTGTATTTTTTGGCTGTTTCCCTTCTTTTGCTAAGCGTTGCTAGGTATCTCGTGTTCCACAGTCCTGGCCTGCTCACTTGAAGAAGCGCATGAGTGTCAACTGCTTCGGTTTTGGGGGAACCAACGCCCATGTAAGTGTGCATTTGCTGCTCACAATATTTTTTTCTAATTGGAATAAAAATTTAGGTAATTTTGGATGGTGCAGCCGACTATTTGGCTGCAAAGCAACTCATGGCACATCATAGCTCCTCCACCACGGGAGCGAACAACTCGCCACTCCAGAATGGGTCATCGCACGTCATGTCCCAGGACCCAGACGAAAGTAATTGGCAAATTTTCTGCTATTCATCTAATGAGCTCTCCGGTGTTCATAGAATGGTATCTCAACATTCATCAATGCTCAACCACGCAGAAAACATGACAGCCGACTTCTTAACGAATTACGCCTACACCATGGGCTGTCGACGGTCACGTCTAGAATGGAAGTCATTCTACGTTTCCAACTCAGTTTCAAATCTGGCCATTCAAATGGAGGAGTCTGATCATCCAGTGATTCGGTCGACCAAACAGTCATCTCCGAAGCTCTGTTTCTTGTTCTGTGGCCAAGGGTCACAATGGGCTCGTATGGGCCTAGATTTGAGATCCTTTCCCGTTTTCTGGAACAGCTTGAACTCTGCCAGTTGGTACCTGAAAACAGTTTTAAGCGCTCAATTTGACCTTATTGAGGAACTTTCCAAAAACGCTGCAGAATCTCTATTGTCAAGTACTCACATATCACAGCCAGCGACTACTGCTATTCAAATTGCCATCCTTGACTTGATGAGATCTTTGGGTGTCGAACCAGATTTTGTCGTAGGACATTCTTCTGGTGAGATTTCCGCTGCATTTGCTTCTGGAGCCATTTCTCATGAAGAAGCATGGGAAATCGCTTATTACCGCGGCCTTGCGGCATCCACATTAGGAAGCAAACTACCTGGGTTCCAGGGAGGAATGATTGCAGTGTCAATGGGTGAGGAACAAGCCATATCTTATATCAACACATTGTCAGACCCCCTTGAGATTGCTTGCATTAACAGCCCGAGCTCCGTCACCCTTTCTGGGAAACGGACAGCTGTTGAACAGGCGTCTCGTGATCTTACAGCAAAGAGCATTCGCCATCGCGTTCTTGCAGTCGATATGGCTTATCATTCAAGATACATGAAGAGAATCGAAGATGAGTATGTGTACAATATTGGCTCTATTTCTCCTTCGGCTGGCAGAAAAGGTGTACGCATGTTTTCCTCAGTGTCCGGTACTGAGATACAAGGGTCCAACTTGGATGCCAGCTATTGGGGCAAGAATATGGTTTCTACCGTGCAATTTACTTCTGCCATGAAGTCCCTTATGTCAGCTACAGAAGATGATCCTCCATCAATCTTTATTGAGATGGGTCCATCCACTGTTTTGCGAACTGTAGCCTCAGACACGCTTTCGACCTGCGTGAAGCCTGAGCAGTTCCTCAGCGCACTTGACAAGCGCCAACCAGGTATAGCTTCGATTCTCAATATTGTTGGAAGTTTATGGGCAGCTGGCTACAAAATTAATCTGAAAAGCGCCATCTCTCGCCGCTTTCCTCAGCCGCGTCTTAAGTGTCTACCAAATCTACCATCCTACCCTTGGAATCATACAAAAACCTATTGGCATGAGTCGCATCTCAGTCTGGCAAACAGATTTCGAGAATATGGTCGTTTGGATCTCATTGGTGCTCCAACGGCCGACTCGGTGCCTTTTGAGCCTCGCTGGCGCGGTTTTCTCAGAGCTTCTGAACTTCCTTGGATTCAAGACCATCAAGTTCAAAAGACGGTGATTTACCCCGCAGCTGGCATGATCTCCATGGTCCTGGAGGGGGCAAGACAGATGAAAAAGAGCTTTGTGAATCTTGCTGGCTATGAAATACGAAATATGCGGTTCGACAAGGCAATCGTGGTACCAAACACGACACATGGTGTCGAAGTCGCGTTGAACATGAGGGCTGAGACTTCAGCAGGAAATGGGAGTTTTCCGAGTTATTTCACCTTTTCTATTTATTCAAAGTCCCTTGAAAAAGAATGGGAGAAGCATTCTACTGGTGATCTGCACTTTTGTTCCCAGTCGCAGAATATGGATGCTCTGTTCGCAGCTTTCAGTGGCCAGCGTCACAAGGTCGGGGCCACTTGCACCACAACAGTGAGCCCCAGGCAGCTATATGAGCACTTAGATACAGCTGGAATATCCTACGGCCCCATGTTTCGCAATATTGTGGAAGTCAAAAAGGGCACTGACAGCTGTGTCAGCAAGATCCGTGTACCAGACACAAGATCAAAAATGCCCGCCAACTTCGAATACCCCCATCTGATTCATCCCGCGACGCTGGATTCGATGTTTCAGACACTGTTCGCTCTGGATCCAGTGCCAAAAATCCCTTATCTTCTGGAAAGCATATTTGTGTCCGATGGTTTGGATCTGAGTGGCAGCAAAGAATTTATCGGCTATGCTGTTGCCAAGAAAAAGCATTCCAATGATGCAGAGGCCCAAATATCCATGTGCTGTACTGATAGACCATCAGGTCAGATCATTATAAAGGGTCTTTGCTTCAGCGGTGACCTTTTTGCTTCATCCGCTGGGGCATCTTTTCTGCCTAACTATCGCAACTTGTGTACGGAGATGGTCTGGCGAGAATATTCCGACACTGCACAAGTCACGTCCTTCAAGAATGCGATTTCACTTCTCTGCCATAAGAACCCGAGACTTTGCATTCTCCAGGTGGGCGGGGAGCCTTGGTTAGCCAAAGCAGCATTGATTGCGGCCTCGGAGATTACAGTTCAACCACCTCGCCTTGGAAAGTATTCGTTGATCAATCAGGCACAGCCTGATCTCGCCTTCGATGAGATCAAATTGTTCCCATTTGAGAAACATATTGACCAACTGCCCGATCTTACCTCCCTTCAATCCAATTACGATCTTATATTGGTCAGTGACGTCGCTGAAGACGAATTTAAAGCTGTTGAAAGCTTCTTGAAGCCCAATGGCATGATTTTCCAGTTGAAGGCAGCCGATGATTCTATTAATGCATTCGAAAATGTTACATCGTCTCCTGATCTCGATTTGGGCTGGAATTTGGCAGAGATCCATACCGAATGGCATAAGCGTACCGGAGCACCAATTCCTGAGCTGGGGGGTGAGACGTGGCAGCCAGTTATGCGCAAAGTTCTCGTTCAAGATTCAGGATGGCTCATGCCATCAAGGGTCATTATCTTGCTTCCTGAGGATATTTCTAAGGAGGTGTCTACATTTGAGTTACAGTTTCGAGAACATCTTGCATCAAACTATCCCTCAACAGTTATGTTCACAAAACGACTCCAGGACGCAGCTCGCGATGCGCCCATTTACAGTGACGCTCTTTATATCTCCCTCCTTGATATTTCTCCTGCTTCCTCTATTGGAGGCTCTATTTTTACCTGGGCCGAGGCGGAGTTCAATGCATTTCACACACTACAAAGTGCAGCCAAAAAAATTGTTTGGGTCACGCGGGGTGCGAACATGAATCCAACTACGCCGCACCTCTCCCCAATCATTGGCCTTGCCAGGACACTTATGTCCGAAGATTTGCAAAAAGTCTTTGCCACATTTGATCTGGGGGGCAGCTCTTTGTTGTCTGAGCCACGAATCCTCAATATGCTGATCGGCATCTGCCGCAGCGTGACAGATACTGCTCTCAACGGCGATGCTCGCGAGGTTGATTTTGCAGAGCAAGACGGCGCCTTATTTGTACCTCGACTTGAAACCCTTCAAGATTTGAACAATATCATCGAGAAGGGCGAGAACTTCGATACATTTGTGGAGAGGGTGTTTGAAACAGATATAATTGAGACTGGACACCAAGTTGCTCTGGAGTCGTCCCTTCATATCAACTATTCCTCTGCAGGACCATTGACGCCTCTTCATTTTGAGGAGATTTTATTGGGCGAATTAGACTCTCAAGCCGTCACTGTTTCCTTTCAATCATCAATTTTGGTCAGCGAATCTGAAGAAACTCGAAAATGGCAAAGTTATGATGTAATTGGCCGGATCGCTTCTGTCGGAGACGACGTATATCAATATAAGCGAGGGGACAAGGTGGTTGCCCTAGTCCCAGGAGGCAACGGTATACGTAGCACCACACAGGTTGACCAGACTCTGGTCACCAGCTACAAGGCCGGCTTCGCACCAAGCAGTTTCTTATGCGCATACTATGCTCTGTTCGAGATCGGTAGAATATGCCACGGCAAAACGATACTAATCCACGCCGGTGCGGGCGTCTTTGGCGCCGCTGCCATTGAACTCGCTCTCTTGACTGGAGCTACTGTCTTTGCTACCGTTACAGGACCTCACATGGACAGACAAAGAAGTATGTTGAACCACCGTGGCCTTGAGGACGATCACATACTGGATGGTGACAACGAGAGCTACTGCTCTCTCGTTAAGCTTTTGACGAAAGGTCGCGGAGTCGACCTGGTTTACAACCCTACATGTAGAGATTTGGTACTATCTGTTGAATGCGTTCGCCGATGTAAGTGAACATTCATTTTTCTCATATAATATTAGCTAATACCGTTTATTAGGTGGTATTATAACTCATTTTTTGAGCTCTACTGAGACTGGCCATCCTGCAAGCATCCCAGGCCTTCCAGTGACTATGGTCGGCTTTGATGTTGCCAGTTTGCTCACTGAAGATCCAGTTCATGCCACAAAAATGCTCCATTCTGTGGTTGATTTGATCAAAGATGTGTCGTTAGATTGGATGTCTGGTCCTCATTTTGAGCGACAATTTGATATCTCCCAGCTTGGGGATGCATTGGCGGCGGGCAATGAGTCTCCTCACTTCGGTCTGGTCTCCATCACGGCACAGTTATCTTCGGAACAATCAAGCAGTGTCCGGATTCGCGAGCAAAATATTCCGACTCCATTAAAGGGCTCTCTTTCTGAAGATTCTACCTACATTCTCGTGGGTGGACTTGGCGGACTTGGAAGAAGCATTGCAGAGCTCCTGGTAGCCAACGGAGCCAAGCACTTGGCATTTTTGAACCGATCCGGTGCTTCGCCTTTGGCGGCATCAGATTTCTTAGAGAGGCTGCGAGAACTTGGAGTAAATGCCAAGGCATTCGCAGTCGATATCTGCGATAAGTCTGGCCTTCACTGCCTCTTCTCAGCCACCATCTCTACAACCATGCCCCCCATCGCCGGCGTGTTTCACTGTGCTGCGGTGATCAAAGATGCTGTTTTCGACAACATGACCTACGAGAATTGGAATGCTGGATTTAGACCAAAAGCTGATGGCGCATATAACCTCGTTGAAGCTGTAGATGCGATTGGGTGTGACCCCTTCTTCATCTTCTTGGCCAGTTCCGCTGGCGTCATTGGCACTCGCGGACAGGCCAACTATGCCGCTGGCAACTCATTTCTCGACGCTCTGGCTAAAAGTCTTCGAATGCGTGGAAAAAGGGCCACGTCTCTTGATCTCGGACCGATTCTCGGAGCAGGCATGTTGGCTGAAGACGAGGTGATTCTTGACATTCTGCGTGCTAGTGGTTTCTACGGTATACGACATGATGATTTTCTCACAATCGTCAAACACGCCATCACCGGCGAGACAACTCGAGGCAAAAAATTACCACCTCAGGTTATTCTCGGTGTGGGTACTGGTGGACTGATGCTGCAAAACCAGCCGGCTGATCCCTATTGGTCGACGACGGCCATATATTCATACCTCAACATCGTTGACATGCCAGAGCCCGACCTGAGTGCCCCTTCAATGTCGGTAGGTCTTGGTATCAAGGCTGAGCTGTTGGCGTGCACAGAAATTGACGCTGCTGCCAACATTGTGTGCAGCGGCCTTTCGCGTATGCTGGCCAAGTCTATGAACATGGCCATGGAAGAGATTGACCCGTCTCGGCCCCCCAGCGCATATGGTGTGGATTCCCTTGTGGCTGTAGGTGTTCGCAATTGGATATCAGGAAATTGTGGGGTGGATATTTCTGTTTTTGAAATTATGAGCGAATTGACAGTCTTCGAGCTGTCCAAGGTAATTGCTCACAGTGGGAGGTTTGGCATGCGGGGAGGAGACAAGTCTTGATGTATGTGGTAGATGCATTGTTTTAGTCAATTCATGTGTATTACAAGCCGCCTAAGAGGCTGCACAATCCTACCACGTCCAAAAGAAAGAAAAGCGCGAAAAAAAAAAANGCACCGTCACAGCAACACAGGGTAAGGACGATTCCTCAATAGAGGGGACGAGCAAAAAATGCGTGATCTGGGAATCGAACCCAGGGCTCCCCGACGTTGCGGATGGCAACGGAGAATTTTACCACTAAACCAATCACGCTAGTGGATGTTTCCATGCAATGAATAGTGATAATAAATATTATATTTCTCTATGTAGTTCTTCCAAACAGGCAGCGTCTAGATTGAGTCCATTAAGATCGGACATCACACAAGAGCAAGCCAAAGGTTCAAGTTTCATTTTCTTTCTGGTTTTGCGGTCTTCACTATATTTAAATACGATGCATTAATGATCACCAGTACCGTATTTTACGCTAACCACTTGACTCATCCAGGTCCTGTTCGGGTTCCCAGACTGCCTCAACAACGCTCATGCGGCAGCCGTCGACTCTTGTAACGCCCTGGATCGTGGTTAGCATATGTTGCATTTCTGCGGTATCTTCTTGGCATCGGACTCACCTGGAATTTGAAGCCAGGATCTGCGGCAGCAAATAAAGCCTTGAATTCATTTTCATCACGCTCTTGGGCATTCAATAACGTGAGCATGATCATGTCCATGCCTCTCATCAGCTTCTCGTCCCACGGATTCTCTGCACCAGGTTGACGTAAGCAGTGGTCATTGATTACAATTCTAGCCCCAGGCTTCAAAGATGGAACTAGATTCTTCAGAATGCTGGTCGCATATGGTGTCGAGTAGTTGTGAATAATCCAGCGGAAGAAGTACACTATGTTCAAGGTACATGTCAGTCGATACCTTCGCTGCCACCCTTCGGTTGTACATACCATCTGCGCCTTTGACTGGTTGCTCTTGAAAGAAATCATGCGCTTGAAGAGTTATTCTGCTGGCCACAGAATCGTCTTCTGAAAGGGGATTTGGGGCACTTTCCACCGTTTTCGGCAAATCCTGGACAATGAACTTCATATTCTTCCATTTCTTTGCCAAATCCACACAGACGAAGCCATGGCTGCCGCCAATATCGACAAAGGTTCCATTTTTCTTGTCGATTTCAGAGAGATCGTAGTTATCAACAAAGTGTTTGACCTCATATCCTTCACCTCCTGTCATACTAGCCATGGCGCCACCCATTCGTTTTGCGGATTTCGGGTTCTTTCCAAAAGTGACGAACATTGGTTCTTTATTCACTGTATCGGACGCGAAGTTGAAGCCAGTAGTCGTCAGAGATGTCGCCTCGGGGTAGGCTTGGAGGGATTTTAGCACATTGGCCGATGCTGGGAAGATATCCTCGGAGTTGAAGCCAATCCAATCCTGCAGGGCGGCATCTTCAGCAAGGCAGCGGGATAAGGCAGTGTGGGCAATGATGCCAGGGGCTGGTTCGCAAAAGATGCGATTCGTCATTGCGTGGCGCGTGATTCGGGCAAGGTTTATGGCATCCAATGACGTTTTGGACTGCAGCTCAGCAAAAGATATGGTGCCGGAGGTCGGAACAAGACCGGCTATGCTTCAGTTAGATGAGCTTGTTGCTCGTCACAGGTCTGCAAACATACCAATTCCATAATGATTGATGATTTGAAGAGTCAACGAATCCAAGAACTATTGTTGTAGTCAGCATCTAGCGGCAGAATCATGTTTCATCAACTTACCCCCCAGACACCCCATCTCACACTCTCACGCGGGCCGCGAACTAGACTCGAGAGTTCGCTGGCTGCAAAAATAATCTCCTGGCGGCTCTTTTGGATGTCATCGGGCAGCTTCGGAAAGTCACCTGGAGCTTCTACATCAAATGACGGCGGTGCGATTCCCTGGCTCCTGCAATAGCTATCAAGCTTATCAGACTCGGTGCTGATAATCTTGGCAAGATTAATGATGCGGGAGTCAGCTCCTGTGTTGAGTTTCATTTCAGTAGATGCCTTGGACTCGGCATCCTGTTCCTTGGTATCCACACGGCTGTCAGGCTCCCGTCGTGACTTGAGCTGTGCGATTCCCGAGAAGGATCTGCGATTGAGCTTTTTTTCCTCCGTCGTCGCTGATCGTGACGATCCAGCGCTTGAGCCCTGGATCCAGGACTTAAATTTCCCCATGCCCTGCAAACAAAACTATTGCCTGGCTACTTTGAAGCTTTTGGTTTCTAGGTCCGTCAGAGGTTAGCAAGTCGACGGCAGGTGGAACGGTCTGATTGTAACGGGAAACCGGCAGCCGAAGGTTGCACGAAGAGGATTCCGGAAAGTGACAGAAAGGTGAAGTGACAGAAAGTGGCCAGCGCAGCATGTAGGTGGGCAGCACGCTACCGAGTGGCTCCATGTCTGCTGATATTGGAGGACGAAGTAGTTGAAATCACCGCAGTATCGCCCAGTCATCCTGGGTTGCAGGTTCTGTTTGGTTGCCCTTGTTGACAAGCAATTGAGCCCGCTACGGCGCGTGCCGCGATAGAGAAAGCCCGATTCGCTTTGAAGCCCGGGCCGCCTCTAATCGCTAGCTTCTCAGCCGCAGAGTCATTCAACCAGCCCAAATGTGCCATTTGGAAACATGCTGCAATTGCTGTGTGACGTGAGCTACATGAGCCAGGCTTGCGATGCAAGGCGTCGCGCAGCAGAGCAGCGGGGTCCGGGTAAAGAGGCCAGTGTGCGCAAATGGTCCGAGGGGGTGGTATGGAAGAATCCCATATAAATGAAAGGCAACAGGTACGTACATTTAGTGACTGCTGTGGTGTGCAGACTGCTCGGTCGGGAAGCAACAATTGCGATACGCTGCTGGATAAGTAGGTAAGGAGGAGACTCATCAATAGCTCCAGCGTGCTCGCCCAGATGTAGTGAGTGAATGGCACATAAATGCAAAGGCTTGTATTGGTCGGGCTGAAGCTGATGCAGGCCGCAAGTTTTGACAGAGCACTGCAGACGTCGTCTACGACCAAGCGTATGGAGAAGGCATGAGGCGCACCTCCTTCTGTGCCATATTATATTTACGTGGTTATTAGTTGCGGTGGGTGTCTAGCACCAACTAGGTACCTTACCTAGTAGTGTAGCAGTCAACAGCCAGCTAGGTAGGCACAGAAGAAGTGGTTCAGGAGCTGCATCCAAGGGGCGCCACCGCTCCCACGCACCCGAGGCCGCGGGACCAGCAATACAAGGCACAGCTGCTAGCGCTATCATCAGGGAGGCGATGTGCCCGTGCCATTGGATACTATAGCTGGGGTGGGTGGCTCTTTTCCTCGGGCTGACCCAGACAAGAAAAGGCCAATTTTACTCTGGAGCGTAGCTAGTTATCGGAGACTTGTCTGGATGGCCGGCCACTCAAACTAATAATAATAAAGGTGTGCGTCTCGCTCCTGGGCGGCGGCCCTGTTGCTCGTGCTGGCCATGTCGCCGCAAGCTTGCCATGTCGTCCGTCCACAGACATCCCCTAAATCAACTCTCCACCACGGTAATGCACTGCAACCTTGGGCGGAGCAAAAGTGAGAGCAGGGCGAAAACTACCTACCTGAGTTGAGCTCAGGTGGGAGACCAGAGCTCAGGCGTCGCCAGCCGATACTGTGATATTGGGAGGCTTGGCCTTTTCAGGTCATGCAGATGCAGCCCCCTCTCTACAGCTCGGCTTGGACTCCATCGCCAGAGTCTAGCAAGGCTTGCATGTCGGCTTCACGCAGCTCGAAATCTAGCAGAAGCCACATGGGTCAGTTATGACAGGTCAATCCTGTCAATCCCGGTCCCAAGTCCCCCGCGGGCTTGCATGCAAGGGCGGCGCCGCCGGCAGTTTCTGTCCCAATGGCGTGGGCAGTTTCGCGATTGGACCCGTGTTCCTCTACGCAAAGATTGGCTCGCTGTGAGCCCTCCCGCATATATGATGTCTTGCTTTGGTTTTTCTTTTTGCTTGTCCAAGTCGCCCATTCATCAGCCTATGGTCGTGTAGAATTTGTTTTCCTTCCCAGAGGACGGTGCATTCCGCGCCTTTAGCGCCTTAAAAATTGCAGTTGTCTGAGGGCCCCCCCCCCCCCCTTTCCTCTCCCCCAGGTTGNTAGGTACTTACTTCTTAGCTGCGGAACAGCGGACTCCTGTGTGATACCACCCCGCCACCTCCCCTGGTCGATGTGCTGGCAACCTGACATAGGGCTTTTCATTATTATTATTAATCTTGGAAGCTACCTGTGCTCAACCTGGTCTCCGGCTGCCCAGTCTTTAGGTATTAGCGAAGGAAGCGCATACAACCCTACCCATCCAGCAAGCTGTCGAGTGTGGTCGGTCGGGAGCCAGTACTGCCATCGAGGTACCCTGTTTGCCTGCGTCGCCTTCTGGTTGACTGTGTCTGTCCATCACCGCCTCAAGTGAAACCAATCTCGGGTGAGTGCTAGGATATGAAAACAGAAACGAAAAAGAGGCTAAATTAACTGCCAATTTTTTTGACCAAAAAGGGATCATATGGCTATTCCTCTCGCACGTAGTACAGTAGATCAATTACCAGCATCATAAACGCTCCAAAACATGTGTCCAAGCTCCAACAAACTCCAGTTTTCAATGCCCTGCAAAAGATATACAGCCTGGTTCTCGGGGGCCACAGCTGCTGTCCAACGATTCGTCTTGTCATAACGCACTCACGTTGCTTGTTCGCACCCAATGTGTTGCCTCGAATGACATGTTACTCCATGTTCTCTGGCTTTTGCGCGTAGATGATATGGAGAGGCATATACATGAGTGCGGCGTTGTCGTGGTAAGCGGTCCGGACACCGGTAAGGAACACTTCCACCTCTTCACGTTTCCAGCCGAGACCACGTACCATTGGTCCGAGTGCGATGGCTTGGAGGCCGTCTAAAAGAATTGTGCGCCAGTATAGTCCCACGGTCTTCAGAACCTTGTTCTTTGGCCAGGTGCCAATTGGTACGTGGAACACACGCTCAGTGACATTCACGTAGCCAGCCTCTTGTAGCATCTTGGTCAGCTGGCCGCCAGAGGAAATGTTGAGATCTACGCCCAGTTTTCCCAGTCCGGCACTAACATTGGACCAGAACTGGGCAACCTGGTGGTCTTCCGGTAAGTCTGCCTCAGGGTTGGCGCTTCGCGGGCAGTGGTGGATTTCTTGCAGTTCTATCCAGCCTCCTGGCTTAAGATGCCTAGATTCGGTTGGTTAGCGGGGTGGTACATTCTACTTCCCAGCGAAATACGCACTCAAGCGCTCGGCGGAATAGTCGCATCCAATCTTTCAAGGCCATGACAGTGTGTCTCGAATGGATATAGTCAAAGTGGTTGCGGGGATACAGCCAAGGAGACTCGGCATCATCAACAATAAACCGAACATTAGGAGGCAACCAGTCGGGTTGGATGGGAGAAAGGTCTATGCCAAGAACGCTGGCGCTGGGGAATTGATCACCCACTGTGTAAGGTGGCACAGGTTAGCTTTCGGAGGTTTAGTCATTTGTGATATATGGTCGCTCACTCTCAATAACCCAGATGCCTGTGCCGGTACCAATATCCAATATCTGCTGTGGGTTGTCGCCAATCGGTGCAAAGAAAAGCTTCTGGCCACAGAGAAGTTTTACCATGGCATGCTTCATGTCTTCTCTTTCTTGCTCCACATCGTCGTTGGGAAAATTATAGGCACCCTCGCGGAAGCGGTGATAGCGGCGACCATTTTCATACATGTAGTCTCTGACAGAGGATTCTGCGGAAGTGCTACCGGAGCTAAAGCCTTCGCTCTGATATCCTCCATCAGAGGCGTCGTCTCGGAAGCCTTCGGCCACAATTGACTCTTCTGCCTGGGTAAATGCCTCCCAGGATATCTGCTCTTGCTCTGTTGCGGAAAGCGACGGGAACATGTCAACACCATTTGGATGCGTCAGTGGCGAGACCAAAAGGGATTCTGGTCTACCACTTGTGTGTCGATGGCTAGACTCAGCAGAAACAGCGGCAGTTTCCTCGTGGGAGCTGCTTGTCTTCGTTTCAGCTGAGTTTGTGACTCTATCCGTTTTTATAATGTTTGCGTCTTCGTGTACATGAGTTGCTTCCTTGTTGTTCGAGTGACTGTCTTCGTGACTTGGAGCAGTGGTGGGTTGGTCTGTGTTATAAGCAGCCATGCTGCTTTCCGTATCAGTCACTTTTCCCATGTTTTTCTCCGTTGTGACTTCGGTTACGCTTTGCGTTGCTTCGGTGTGGTTTGCGGGAGCACCCGTCTTCAAAAGCTCGTGTTTATCGGTGGCAAGGGTGCCTGGGCTGGGCACCTCTTGACTTTTCGCATTGCTGCTATCCTCGGGAGCATTGTTTGGTATTTGCTCTGTTGTGCTTGCTGGCTGTGCTTCTTTGTTGGGCTCCATTTTCACTGATTATATCCTGCCGTCTGCCTCTCTCTCGGGATGTTGATGTTGTCGGGACTCTGGGCTTGGCAGTACGTTGTGCTTCGAGATTGTCGTCCGCTCGGGTTCTGATAAACGAAATTATTCAGGGGCGCATAGGTGACGCATTGCTTTGCAGACCGTGCCTTGCTCACAGAGGTGGTGAGTGTCAGAATATCTTCGTCTCCTTGGGACTAAATCTGGCGGACAGCAGACGACAAACGCTAGCTAGGTAGGCGGTGGATTCCCCGACAATTTCGATGGTCTTCAGAGGTATTCGTGTCGTTCGCGCGCTACGACGTCCCGTGTTGTTGGCTGTAGTCTCTCTTAAGCCAGCGGCGGCAAAGGCGTCGGATGAGAGTAAATGGAAGAGCTGGCCCGTGAGGAGTGGTAGTCGAACAAGTCAAAAGGTGCTGCTGCTCCATACTTGAGCGCCGGGAGAGGGTCACGGCTGGTGGGTCTTCCGCCTTCTGCTCCGCCAAGGTACGCTGGCTCCGCTCTCTGCGTCACAATGGTACAGCTCTGGATAGCATGGAGGTATTTCGGTTCCTCTCGCTGTCTGGCGTGGGTAGGTCAGTTGGTATATGCTTATTACCAGTATTGCTTGGGGAACCTCGATTTCCTTCTCTCGGCTCGGTCTGTAAAAACTACGTCGGCGGTTTTGTACCGTTGGGTGCTATGCAGTGTCACTCCGGGTTGGGATTGATTCAAAAAGTCGCCGTCTCATCCTTCTCCTCCGGAATCGCATGATAATACACTGTCTTTGCCTATGCGAGATTCAGACTTTAGTCGCCTGGCCCATTTCATCAATGGTGACAAATCGTCGTGCACCTCACACATTGTGGCAGGTCTGACATTGTAGTGGAGGGCCGAATAATGTCGGGTGGGAATAAATCTTGCGCGTCCTACGCGCCAACGCATACCCTATAGACCTTGCGTGCGCAAAGCAATTGCCACTCAGGGAATGTATATTTCCAGTAGTATGCAACAAGCTGGCGAATTATACAGATTATCAGTAGGGATGATGCGACGCGTCAAATGCCTGCGCCGTGGGGCGATGATGCTGGGTAGGTAGGGTTGCCCATCCGTCGCCCTAGGTTGGACTCGATTGTAGTGAGCGACCCCACTGAGCGTACAGCTAAAAGGTAATGTAGCCCGCAAGACTACCTTTACTTGATCACGGCAAGGGTATCACAACCTGACTCAATATGCCTCCAGCGAGTCAAAAGCCCTACTGTGTCGGATCTGCAGGGTTTGAGCCTTCGGCCGTGGCCGCAGACGGTGCCCTACAACACCGGATCGATGATTTTCTGAAACGGGATGATCTCCTCGGCGCCAGTCGTGCCCTGCTCAAGCTCCCAAGCAATGACACCTACGTGTATCATGCCACTGCAAGTGTGACCCTCGCAGAGGTGCAACATATTGTACAGCTCGGTGGTGCCAATGGGCTGCATAATTGGTATAAAACTGCAGATGGTGCGGCGGTAAGTCCCTCACTCCACACATCTCCCAGAAGAGGCTACTGACTGACTGCATTGCCGGCAAAAGAGAAATCCGCCGCCGAAACCAGACATAGACGCATATATATCTATATTCAGCCCCAAGACGGCTACTGCCTCTGCCCTTAAAAACTTCAAGACCAACGCTAAGAAGGACTCGATCAGGTCAGAATGTGCCACCTGTCTCAGCGACAGAAGATACATACATCCAGAACTGGAATCGACCCTCACAATACCCAAGGTGAAATCGAGTGCAATCTACAACCCGTATTATCAATTCTGGGAATGGTCTTGTCGCTCATTGGAATGGTGCGGGCCATGCGCTTCGTCCGAGAGGTTAGCCACCAGTCATCATGTGCTACCAATTTTCATGCACCATTTTGGCTGCGCGACACCCTCGCACGAAAGTCTTGAGATGCTGAAAATCCTAGCCGATGGGCGTGACATTGCAGATATGGGCTCCGGAAACGGCTACTGGAGCTACATGCTGAGGGCATACGGCATTTCATCGCATCCAGTAGACAACATGCAAAGTGTATGGCGCGTCTCGTGGGTTGACAATACAGTCATATCCGACGGCGTCAAATGGCTCAAACGTTACGATAACGGGAAACAAATGGTACTGCTGCTTGTCTACCCCGTTGTCGGAGGAGGTCTCGGTGGTGGTAAGGAAGGTGCCTTCACAAGAGACCTGGTCAATGCATATGCTGGCGATACCATCGCCGTAGTTGGTACCCAAAACAGGAACGGCTATACAGGCTTCAAGAACATGACCATGGCTGAATACATGGAGCGAGAACAGCCAAAGTGGACAAAGGTTGTCCAGATATCACTCCCAAGCTTTGGCGGTAAGGACGAAGCACTGTTTGTATTTCAAAGAGGCGATCGCGCTGCAAAGCTAGAAAAAAAGCAACAGCCTGTAACGAGCTAGAACAGGATAGAAGTCTGAACTAAGTTATGGATTTAATCTCCGATCACGTTTTCTTGGCGCTAATATTCGCGACAACGGCGTGATACCAGCCCAGCAGGTTAGGCGCGGAACAACGAAACATGAAAAGTTGGTGAAGAGGTTGGTAAACATTCAACACTAATGACCGTCCGTGAATAGATGCGTCTTTGGGGCCACGAAAGTTCAGGCTCGTCGTCACGCACAAGGATCTCTCTCAGCGCCCCCACTAGAGCTGCATGAGTCGCTCCCGGGCAACGCACACAGCTCCTAGCGGCTGTTGGGCAAAGCGTTTGACATGGAGGGGCGCATTACCAGCCATCCACTTTCCAGCGCAACTATTACCGACACCTAGCCGCACCATCCTCCGGCCGAAGGAACACGAGTAGAAAAACAAGGCCCTTTCAACAATTGAGCCGAATCTGGGCCAGCTTAAAGGCCAGCCTCCGAAAAAGTCGGAAGTCTTTCAAACCGCCCCTTCTTCCGCTGCTCGCCAGCTTTCTGCCCCGCTCCCACACCCCGCGCGACAATGTCTCTCGCAGTGCAAGGCGAACGGCGTCGCGACAGGTCTCGATCCAGGTCGCGTGACCGACGACCCAAAGATGAGCCTGAGCGAGAGGCGATATCTCATTCAGACATGCGAGAATCGAGCTACGGGTATCCTGACGATGGTTATGCCGACCGCTACGACGAAAAATACACCAAGTCCGATAATAGCCGCCGTCTCGCCTATCCCCCAGCGAGCAGCTTTGAAGTTGCTCTGCCTGGATCTCAGTCATCATACCAATACGACGAGAAGCGCTCATCATACAGAGACAAATACTCTAGACCAGACTCACCAGAATCGAACCACGTACCGGGATCTTTCCCCGACGATGATGAGCCTCGTCGAAGCGACAAGGATGATCGCTACAAGAGTCGTAAAGAGACCCGGGACTCCAAATACGGCAGCAGCAAATATGACGACTATGGCTACAATGATAAGCGAGACAATCGCCGGCCTGAGTCCAGGCGCAATAAGGAGGACAGGATCGACGCCAACGATGATCCGCTGAAGTACTTACCACAAAAGTATAGCCAGAATTACGATGAGAAGGCAGACGTCAGGAGGAAAGTCAGACGTCATCGGTCAGACTCGGAAGATGAAGCCTTGACCTACGGCGGTCCACCTCCATTCGAAACACAGACAAGCTCTCCTCCAACATATGGGAGCTATATCCCCAGCTCCAGCACTACTGAAAAGCGCAGTTCAAAATACAGGGAGGATTACTATGATGACAAGAGGCGCCCGTACAGCCCAGAAAGAGACGATCGTTCATCTAGAAAATCGAGGGGCGATTCTTACCGAGAGTACCTTGACGATCCTAGAATTTCCAAATCAAGTGCTCTCACCGTGGAACCATCGCGACGCGCGAGGGACCGCTCCCGGGATGGCAGACGAGATGCTTCACCAGGGCCAGCATTGCTGGCGGCCGAACCCGACAAGCATAGCCGGGATAAGTCTCGCGAAAGATCCCGAGACAGGCGGTCGTCCAAGCGCGATTCATCACCTCTGCCACCGACCGCTCGGATGTCCTCTCTGACAGTTGACACGAACCGCCCCGTTAGCATGTCGCTGGCGGCCGCCCCAGGATCGCCTCTTCTCGAATCTTATCATGGCACTTACCAAGATTGCTCACCCATGCCGTCACCGCTACTTCTTGCATCCCAGGCAGCCAACGAGCCGCCGAAGATTATTGATGCGCTTTCTCCGTTGAACTCAGATGCCGAAGGCGATGGCAAGAAGCGAAGCCGCAGAGCTCGATTCCACGACCCAGAAGATATCGCCTCACGCCTCGCGCGTGCTTTGAAAGGCGATCGACCACCTGACACGGAGCCTCTTATCGAAATTCTCCCAAGCCTTTCGCACGATCAAGTCATGGAGCTGCGAGCAGAGTATAAGCGAATTGTTAAGACAGGCTCGGAGCGTAAAGGAGTCAATGTTGCAAAGCACATTCGGGCTCGACTCAAAGATGAGGATCCAATGCTGATGAAGGCGTGCTATTCGGTCGCCCTGGGCATGTGGGAAAGCGAGGCTTACTGGGCCAATTTCTGGTACCAAGGAGACAAGACGCGCCGCGAGCTTCTGATTGAAACTCTGATGGGACGCACCAATGACGAGATTAGGAATATTAAGGATGCCTTCACGGATAAGAAATACGATAACAGCCTTACGAAATGCATGAAAACAGAGTTGAAGGAGGACAAGTTTAAAAAGGCTGTTTTGACAGTCCTGGAAGAGAGACGGATGGAAGATTTCGATCACTATGGTCGTACCCTTCCTCTTGATTACGACCTTGTCGACCGTGACGTTGGCGAACTAAGGAAAGCAGTCAAGGCCGAGAAAGGGGGTGAAAGCCTTATGATTGGTATTGTTCTCCAGAGAAGCGACTCTCATCTTCGAGCAGTTCTGAAGGAATATGAACGCCACTACAGAGGCAATTTTGCCCGCGAGGCTCTCAAGAAAAGTGGAAACCTTGTGGTGAGTCCCTAAGCATGGGTTATTCCTGTCAAAGCTCAACGGCGTGCTAACGTGCCCCCAGGGTGAACTTCTCGCTCACATTCTAAACGGAGTTATCAACCGCCCCGTTCGAGATGCATTGTTGCTGCACCACGCTCTTACTGCCTCGCGCAAAGATAACCTGCGCCGCGAGCTGCTTGTTTCCCGTCTGGTCCGATACCACTGGGACCCTATGCACATGCAGGCCGTCAAGAAGGCTTACGCCGAGCGGTACGGGCGGGAGCTTCAGGATGCTGTCCGTGATGCCACGAGCGGAGAATGGGGCATCTTCTGCCTAGAGCTGTGCATTGCGCGTATGCCCAACCATGTTCGTCGTATCGAAAGAGTTAGCGGTGGGCGGTAGATGTGTCCTGGTGCGAGCATGTATTTCCGATTTTCATTTTATGTATCTCATGGCAATGTCTATAAAGGCAAGTAGATGTTGATCAGTTTCTTTCTTACGAATATAAATCTACAGCTGCTTGCTTATTTACTCCTTTTCCCTCCCTTTCCGGAATTCTTGCCTCCCCCGGAGCTTCGGCCTCCCTTGCCCGAGCCAGAGTTGGCGCCTACCACGACGAGGCGTACTCTACCGGCTGGGACCGTGTTGACGATTTCTTCTGGCTTCAAAAACTTTATGAGCTCCACCTCCCTCGGCCACATCTTTTCTGTGTCGGTACTCTTCTCATCCACTGCGCCCTTCCTGCCGGCGTCGAATCTCCACCGTTCTAGCAGCTCCTTTACCGCCTTGCCCTTCTTGACAGCGCCAGGCTGCAGTTTGAATTTGTACTTGGATCGGCCAAGTGCAGCCCAGGGAGCACACACTGTCACAGCCTCCAGAATTTCGTCTCCGGGGCGGGGGGTGCCGACCAGTTGGTCGATTGGTGCACTTTGTTCCTCGTCATCTTCGTCGACGTCTGCGCCTTCGAGGATAGCACGTCGCTTCTCTTCATGTTGAGCCACCTCTTTCTGTTTCTTTTCATGTTGAGCCCGGCGCCTCGCTTTTGCTTGTTCCATCTCTTGTTCCCGCTGTAGTTTCGCCTGCGCTTCAGCTTCGGCCTTCTGTTTTCCAGCTGCAGAGCCAATCAAGACTTTTGCGGCGGCACGATCTTCCTCATCCTGGTCTTTGTATTTGGCAGCAATCTTCTTTGCTTTTCGCTTTTGGCCTCTCTTTGGCTTCTTGGATTCAGATTGTGTATTCCCTTTTGATGTAGAGTTGGTAAAGGTGTGTGCATCTGTAGAAGTCTCCATCGTGTCGGCAATCGACGGGGTTGCATCCACATCATGATTATCTTCATCACTTTCCTCGTTAACATCGAGTGATGCCATATTAGATTCTATTTGATCCTGGCTCGCATCATTATCGGCAAGCTTGAGCTTCTCTGGAGCAGGATCCTGGCCTTGCAGAGGATTGGTTCTGGCAGATTGTTCCTCATCACCATCACCGTCACTCTCCTCTCCACTATCACCCGTTTCGTTGCCACCGGTTGTCGAGAGAGGGTTTTCTATGGCGTCATCACTTGCAGTTTCCCATTCTGTGCGGGAGTTGTTGAAACCGGCTTGACTTTCTGCTGTATGGTCAGTTACGACAGTATCCTGCAAGCGATGCTTATTGTGATGAGCCCGACTCTCCTCGCTAATTTTAAACATGACACTGAGACCAAGTACTAACTGCCCGGGTGGCAGAAAGTTCTTCTCCCCGCTTATGTTAAAGCTGCCAGGCTGAAGAATGTCACCTGTAGGAGCCGACTTAGATACCTGATGGGCGTTGACCCACCAAGCACCAATGCCAGCTTTCGAATCCCACGCCTCGGACGAGCAGATACTCAACTGCCCGGCTTGAGCTAGTGTGGCTGGTGGTATCGGTGCATCTGCTGTGTTTGCGTTGTTCTTCACAACAACAACAGCAGCGTTATTTGCGTCGGTGTGGCAATACACATCGCCGCCACGCAAATGACGGCGATACAAAACTTCTGCTTGCGATTTGTCTTTGGCGCCGACAACAAGATAACCGTCAGAAGAGATGAACCAGTAAAACTTTTCAAACCACATGAGATTTCGAATAGGCTGTAGTAGTGCCTTCTCTTGCTTCAAGACTTTCTTCAAATCCTGTTTGATCTTCTGCTCAGTACTCCTGATGGCTTTGTCTGCCTGAAGCTGGGTTTTCTCTTCCTTCACGACAGCAGTTTTCCTTTGGTCGTAGTATTCGCGCGCATTGCTCCATGGGCTAAGAGTGAGGACCACCTCGACAACGATGCTGCTATTCGAAGCTTTCTGTCCGCCCTTGCCCGCGCTCACATCGTCATCGGATTCAGCGTCACTGTCATCGGTCTCAAATGGATCTTCATCGTCGCTTTCAGCGTCATCTTCTTCGCTCAAGCGGATAGAAATGACATTGTCGGCCAGTTTTAAGGGAAGAAATATCATGTTCGCAACCGGATTATTCCTCTTTTGCTCTCGCTCAACGAGCTTCCCGATATCCACCCAATCCATGCCCTGATCGAGCAGACCGTTGATCGAGTCCATGGCCTCCTGAACGCGCTCAATATTTGCTTCAATGGCGGCCGCTTTCCGAAAATTCTCGGACTGCGCATTTTGCAGTCCTTTGATTCTGCTTTCTTGGTCTTGCTTCGCAGCATCCAGCTTTCTTTGGGCAGCGGCTTCTCGCTCGACTAGACGATTCTCTAACTTTTGGCCTTCGAGAGACGAGAAGAACTCGTCTACGGTCTGATTGTAGCCTTCAAACCGAAGAACTTGAATGCTATCATTCTTTTCGAATTTTGTCGGCACAAAAGGATGAAAGTCGTCATAAAGAAGACCTAATTTGGCCTTGTTGGTGGTCTCCTGCTGGCCTGGTTCCTGGGCGGGTTTCTTTGCAAAAATATAGCCGGCGCAGGTAGTCGAGGACGTGATGGACTCGACCAGTTGTCTTGCCTTGCGTAAGTTTTCAGTCAAATTACTGAGAAGCGTGGCATCTTCCAGTATGGTCTCCAGCTTCAGAGAGGTATCAAAGTTGTTCGCCTGTAGTATGTGGTCTATCAGAATGGGAGGTAATTCTGTGATTGATACAGCCAAGCATTTTCGCAGCACATCTCCGTGCTTTTGAGCTGACTTGGAAGGGTTTGCTTTAGCTCCAGAGGCCTTTTCAACTGCAGCTGCCAGCGCAACGCGAACTCTGTCTTGCGACAGCGCTGGGATTCCAAGGAAGTTCTGCCTGCTCTCGAGAGAATATTGCAATCCAACTTTCTGGGGTTCTTGGCTGTCTCCCTCGGCTACATTCCTAGACAGGGCGAGAATCTTGAGCTCGGCATCAGTCAGAATTACATTACCGCTCTATAGATAATTAGTCAACGGCCGAAGTGCTTTGGGCGACATGGTACACGTTCTTACCGCAAAGAATTCGAGGAACAGCCGATATTGCCCGTCACTGAATTGAAATTCGAGAATACGATCCGTTCCGATCTGAGAGACTGAAGTAAGACGGCGGGTCTTTAGGACTTTGCGTAGTCGAGACACGAATGCAGATGGAAGCCCTGCTGTAGGGCGGGCAAACTCGGTCGTGTGACAGCGAAAGCCGATATCAACGAGCAACTGCGTTTTTGTTCCCGGTTTCGCGAATTTGAAAAGCAGTATCTTTGTAGAGAGGTCGTAGATATTTGCGACTCGAAGCGAGGTCAGGCTCTGGTTGAGCTCGTGAGCAATAACCTGTGGGTGGCAGGAGCTCCGTTAGCAATACTGCACAGTTTGCTGGAGAATAGCTTTCGACGTCGCACCTTGACATCGAGAGAAGAGAAACGCTGTTTCATTTTGAATACGCTGGGTGCTTGAAAACGTACAGCGAATTACCAGGCAAGCTCGAGCCGTTCGCTTCGCTACTCTGAACCTCAACGTGGGGCAATTACGGCATGGCGGGGCAGTGATGGCGGCGTGGGATGGAATATTCTGCGTATGATGTCACGTGTGCTAAGAGACCATGGCTTTGTGAAAGCTTCAATAAAGCAGGTCGAGCTGTTAAGGTGCATGAAAATTGCTTTTAGGTGTAGCTGGCTTGAATTGCGATTGCAAAAATTCTATTCGGCAGCAAACTCAAAAGCGACTGTATGTCAAGGTCTTCTAGCAAGCAGTTTCTGGCAAGCAGCTTGGGGGAAAGCCCGTGAGCTGCTGAGGTACTGGCACCAGTCTGGGACGCATAGGTACCTACTAGGTTTGTACGATGAATTCTGGGCCACCACCAATAAGGAGGAATGATAGCGAACTGAATCAATCAACTCGTATTTGCCAACCTCACTTTTTTTCCCTGCAGGCAGGCAACGCACAGTATCGCATACTGTATCCGAGCATCCGAACCACAAGTCGTGTCCCTGCCACTGCATGTACTTTGCCTACAATAATAAAAGACAGCTGGCCAGTCAAATTTCGATTCAGGGTCACGACTAGGCCATATCGGAAATGGCCAGGCACCGTGAAGTAGCATCTGCGAATCAAGACAAGCCAGGAGTGGGAGCCGAGGCACATATGAGAGCTACGGAGTCCATGGCAATAAAACTCTAGCGCCACACGGCGAGCATGATAGACCATTCCACCGTCGTGCATGGATGTAATGTACACAAGTACACAAACAAGGGCTGATCGCATGAGCATTTGAGGCAAGCTTGTGAAAGAGATTGGCGTGCGAAGCTGCCAAGGTTAGCTCTGAGCTGACCCCTGCGGTTGTCGTGGCAACGCGACGCAGGCTGGCTCTGTTGCGCGATCAGACGCGTCAAGTGATGGAGACAACAACAGCGAGCAGCACCGCCTGCCGTGACGGTCTTGTGTGACTGTAGGGGGTGAATTGAAGCCCCAATTCGAGAATATTCGCTTTGAGATACAGTGAGGCAAGGCGATTGCGATCTAGCTTGCCCAAAATGCCTCGCCAGATTTACCCGTTGGGCACTGGAATTTTGGGCTTCAGACGACAGGCAACTTGGCTGCCCAAGATGCTGCTGTTTTTGGTTTACGAGACACGGGAAACCTGGCAAGCCCACATGGGTTGTACGGGGACGGGGGGACGGCAGCCCGGGACAAGCAATAATACTTGAGAAGGTTCCGAAACAGTGGAGTCTAGCTGCGCTGATTCTAAGACAGTCCTGCTCGAATCCCTTTTAAACAAAGGCCTTTTTTCCCTTGCCGGTACCTCTGTAGCGGCTGCTACCAGGCGTGGGCGGCCCAATTGTGGGCGGCGGCCAGCTCATCAAGCATTGTTGGATGCAGGCCAAATGCCCAACAGCAAATAGAAACCACATCCATGGCGCCATTCGTGATATACCTCTCCGCTTTTTCTCCTAGCCTGACAGTCCGTCGCACACCCTAATAATTAGTTGGGTCATATTGCAGAGCTTAGGCCCCTTTTGTTTACTGCCTCATCCGCCCACACGGTGCCACCGCCCTCCAGCCTCCATGCAGAGATGTAAGGGAAGTACCGGGTTGCTCGAGCCGGGGCTTTCGGCCGTGCATCTGTAGCCTCAAGCTGAGGCGCACCAGTGGGGGGACGTATCATCAGGCTATTCCAGTTTGGCTGAAAGTAAACAAACCCCCCGGTCTGAGTAAACACAAGCCTTCGATTCAAGGATACAGCCCCAAGCAACGACAGGTCCACGTAATAACATGTACAGCCCAAATCCCCGTCTCCCCCGGTCCTCAAAAGCCATCGCTCTGCTGCATCCGTCAGGCCGCCATCTCTCCCCTCCAATTACTTCCAGACACACATCATCACCGCTCTCGAAAGAAAAGACTTCACCGAGGACCTTTACCTCTCTTTTCTTTCCCCCTTCTCTTCGACTTTTGTTCCAAAGACAAAAGCCAGAGGACTTCTTGTCATCCTTTCGTGCTCGTTACGGAAGGTTGTATGAGAAGATTCTCTCGCTAGGCAAAAGTCGCAAATCTGGACTTTGAAGCCCGCGTTCCCGTGCCCTTCAGCATCTTTCCCTCGACGTACAGGGACAGCGAGTCGCAGACGACCACCCATACTCACCAGGAGGTTGATATCAACCTTCCTAGCAAGCAACCAGCCGGACGGGAAGGCCAGTACTCTTCTCACAAGTACAACGAGGAAGAAGTCCGTTTTACCCGTGAAGAAGATCTTCGCCGCCGTCCCGGTTTCCAGTCGGAGCAGTACGTCAGGGAAGATCGCAGGTAAGCTCCCAAGTTTCTTTTCTTTTCTTTTCTTGCTCTCCTTTCGCTCCCTACCCCGGCTCCTGCAGCATCCGCTTCCTTTTCCCACAATTTCCCCCCATATATGCAAGCCTTGCCTAAGCGCCTAGACCAGAGCTGCGGTGAAGCTACGCCACGCACCCTGGTCCAGGGGCTTCAGTTGCCCCAGAAACTGCACCGCCAAAGAAAAACTCAAGCAAGATGCTAACACCATCTTCTTAGACCTGCACACAACGAGTACACAGACACTCACATCGAGGTCGATACTCACCGTCAGTCCTACGGCAGCCCCATTGACAACATCGAGCGTGAATATCGTGAGCGTTACCGTCCTCGATACAACACCACCGTAGACGCCGCTCCTCAGACCTTCAAGTCCGAGAACATCCACGTCGACGAATACACCGTTGACACCAACGCTCGTCCTTCCGTTCACAAGGAAGACATCAAGATCACCGAAGAGACCTTCGAGCCCTTCCGTTACGGTAGCGCTGATCAAAAGTCCAAGATGGGTTACTACGACGAGGACGGTAGGTCTTGCCATCGCCATTCCATGCTGCCCGTAGCTAATCGTATTTCACAGGTCACTACCACTCCTTCCGCCACGGCATGCACAAGCTTGCTGACCGCATTGTTCACCCCCGTGGACATCACCATGAGGAGCACATCGATGTTGAGATCCGCGAGGGTCCTGCTCCCGCTCCCCGTGGTCGCACCAGTGAGCCCAGCCAGTACTTGCCCAACACCGTCACCATCCCTTGCCACCACATCCGCATCGGTGACTTCTTGATGCTGCAAGGACGTCCTTGCCAGGTCATCCGCATCTCCACCTCCTCTGCCACTGGCCAGTACCGCTACCTCGGTGTTGATCTCTTCACCCGCCAGCTGCACGAAGAGTCTTCGTTTGTCTCCAACCCCGCCCCCAGCGTGGTTGTTCAGACCATGCTTGGCCCTGTCTTCAAGCAGTACCGCGTTCTGGACCTCCAGGGCGGTAACATTGTTGCCATGACCGAGACCGGCGACGTTAAGCAGAGCTTGGCCGTCATTGACCAGTCTAACCTGTGGTCTCGCCTCAGCAACGCCTTTGAGTCTGGCCGCGGAAGCGTCCGTGTCCTTGTTCTCAACGACAGCGGCCGCGAGCTTGCTGTTGACATGAAGGTCATCCACGGCTCCCGCCTGTAAAGAGCGTCATGCGCTCGTGTATGAATCAGATATATTATTTGGACATGTAGCTAGTTTATATCGGCTTATATAGCTGTGAACAATATGATAAAACACTTTAGTCTCTGTTTTGATTAATTTTTTTCCCTCGCCGTGCCTCCGTATCCGTTACCTGTCTGTGATGCTCTCTCTGCGACGACGGTCGTCCCCACAGCCTTGCTACGCGGTGGTGGCGATCCTGGCAATACTAAACTGTTTAGGGTAGTGAGTGGCTGGTTCAGCTCTTCGCATGCAAATGCTTTTCTCTCTCAAAGCATGACTGGTACTGCAAACAGACCAGGCAGGTGCCGAAATAGCGCCCTATGTAGCGTGCAGCAGCCATCAAGGTTCTTCACCATATCTGACGGCCCAAGCAAAATGTCAAGCAGAGGGCATACACCAGTAATCGTCCCTCTGTTACTTAGTCTCAAATGTATGCAATCTTTGTTTATATGTCTAGCCTTTGTATAGGAATACAACCAAAGTTTTGTTGAAACGATGAGAGCATCTATTCGCATCGCGGGTAACAGACCCGTGATGGTGTACTAATTCGTGGGGATGACCATCTAGGTGGAGTCGACGTCCTTCGGCTACGTAGCTTGGCTTGCTCAGTTTCCTCAAGGGTATACCCCTCCAATCGCACCTCGTGACGGAAAATCAGCCGTCTCTACCACTATTTAAAGTATAGATACCCCATGCGATCCTACCCATGAACCAGTCTACGTAGCTACTCATAGCTACCCGCTTAAAGCATATTACGTTGAATATACTGCAAAATCACAACCATACGTTTCAACAATGGGAGGTCAGCCGTCTAAGTCGTCGCATTATCTAAGCCAGCATGAAAAGGCTGTCATTGATCGCGTTCGAGAATTACACATAGATGAAGACTATATCGAAGTATCTAATGAGAAGTCATCTCGTGACGATGTGAAGACCCGAATCCAATCGAGGAGCCCCCAGGGTCTCAATCCCATATCGTTAAATGCATTTATTCAACAGGTGCTCGAGGACCCAAAGAATAGGTATACCATACTAGTACAAATGCACGTTTTATTCGTGGCGAGTTGTTAACGCGCCGCAGGCTTGCTCTTACTGCTCTCAGTTCGGCGAATCCGCGTCAGACACTGATTTCTTCCCCCATTGCCCGAGCCGACCAGCAGATATTCAACCACAAAATTCCTTTTGAAGGAAACCCAATTACCTCGCAGGGATCGAGTGGTCGCTGCTGGCTTTTTGCTTCGACCAATGTGTTCAGGATTGCGCTGATGCAGAAATACGGACTCGAGTCTTTTGAGCTGTCGCAGGCTTACCTGTTTTTCTGGGACAAGTTCGAGAAATCCAACTGGTTTCTCGAGCAAATGATTGATACCAGCAAAGAAGATATCGACAGCCGCGTCGTCCAGCGACTTCTGGGGGATATGATAAGCGACGGCGGACAAATGAGCATGGTGCAGGGTTTGGTGGCCAAGTACGGTCTAGTTCCCAAGACTGTGTATCCTGACAGCTGGAATGCTACCAACTCCGGCACCTTGAACTCGATTTTGAAAACTAAGCTTCGACAAAACGCGCTGTTTCTTCGCAAATTGTTGCGAGGGGAGTTGGCTCTCGAGCCCAGCCCGGCGGTCGTTGAAGGGGTCAAATCTAAAATGCTACAGGAAGTGTTAACAATTATGACGCTTCTCTTGGGCGCACCTCCAAACAGCAGTGATGCTTTCAAATGGGAATACCTGGATAAAGGCGGAAAATCTCATCAGCTAAACATCACCCCCAAAGAGTTTGCTCGAGATGTTTACGGTTCTAATATCCGAGTCAGCTCAGAGACTCTAGACGGCATGATTTCGCTTGTTCACGATCCTCGTCATAAGTCAATGTCGCTATTGACAGTTGACCGTCTGGGTAATATCGTGGGTGGCCGCAACGTTGAGTATGTGAACGTCGAAATGGATATTCTCAAAGCTGCGTGCGTGAGAATGATCAAGGCCGGGATGCCCATCTTTTTCGGCTGTGATGTTGGCCAATTTAGTGACCGGGACCTGGGAATCATGGATACGGAGCTTTTTGATTATCAGGTTGGTATTAACACCGACATGCTGGGCATGAGTAAGGCTGAGCGACTTATGGCGGGAGAGAGCTCTATGACACATGCCATGGTCTTGACAGCTGTGCATATTGACGAAGCAACTGGCAAGCCCGTACGATGGAGGGTACAAAACAGCTGGGGCCCAGCCGTTGGCGACAGGGGTTGGTTTGTGATGACGGATGCTTGGATGGATGAGTTTGTTTACCAGGCCGTTATTGACCCACGCCTCTGTCCACGCGCAGTGCGAGATGTCTTGAAGCAGAACCCTATTACACTGCCATTATGGGATCCCATGGGCTCTCTAGCGTGATTGTGATGGGGAGATGCTACATGAGATAGTAGGAGATAGAAGATTAAATATCATGACTTTGAGACCGTTCTTGGTTTGCCTTTGTGGTATAGTATGTAATATACTATAGTTGACTTGGGCAGCATTACCATTGATCGCTTCAGATCCTGATACCCAACGCTGGAGAAAATAACAAGAAAGGTTTTTTTTTTTTTTGCCTGTTTCCTGCTTCTCCACCAACAAAGCCCTCCCCTGTCAAGGTTGGGCAGCACTGGCGCATCTGATGCCAGTATGTCCAAGCATGCCAAGTGTGGCATAAATTCGTAATCAAGGCAGCTAGAGGCAGAACTGCTCAATCAGGTCAGACTGACGCAGCGTACTGTCCAGTCAAAACTTCCAAATGCAAAGCTTATGATGGCACATCGGGTTAACCCAACCCATGGTATGCACATCTACTATCTACCACGCGCGGATTTCATGTACGACGGTCTTAGCGCTACACCTGGTACGCCAATTAGTGCAGCTCGAAAGCGATAGTGGCATGTAGAACACCCTGCATGCATGGATAAAGTTCTTTTGTTGCTCATCAGCGATACGGTACCGAACAGGCGCTATAATGTAGCCGTCAATTGCGTCTTGAAGACGCCGTAATCTACATACTCTACCTTCTGGAATTCATACATCCTACTCTGGCCATTGCCATAGGTAGTGGGTGCGAGTTGCATTCAGTAATGGTGGCCGACGCATGCCGTACCACGCAAGTGGTTTTGCGCTGACACGCGGCACAAGAAGGCGATCGACAAAGCACTACGCTCACGGGCGCACGGTTTTTTTTTCTGCTGCCGGGTCTGCCGTGTGTCGAATTTTCGGCTGTTTTTAATTTAATCAATAGTAGCAGATACCTAATAAGCACTGTCGCGAGGCCCAGGCCTTCCACTCCCCACCACACACACCCTGGCGAGGAAGTGACGTCGTTGCTGGTAGTCACCCCCTCGCTGAAAAAACACCCGCCGACGCCAGCATATATTAGTGACCCTCTCTTCCTCAGCCGCTGACTTCCAAGTGTGCTCCTGGGCGATTGGAATTCCGGCTTCGAGCTTCCCGTCGTCGCGCTGTGGTTCATGTCTCACTTGGCCTTGGTACGTATCGTCATCTCAGCTCAGGCTTCCCCGCTTGCCATTGTCGCTCGGGAGAGTGACTGACTGTGCATTCCTGCCAAACCGGATCTCTATGGGTATTCTAACACGGCCCAGTATAGTCGAGTCACCAAGTCGGCATAACTACCTTTTAGCTGGTAATCGACAGCCACTTATATATATACCGCCTTTTTCGCCCTTTCCTGCCTGTCTTGGTGGTGCTTGCCTCCGTCGACTGCCCCAAATACAGGCAGACTGGCAGCTGAGTCCGCGCGCTGCCGGCACTTCGTCGCCATCGTCCGTCCAATTGCCCCTCACCGATAAAGCGGGTGCGCAGCCCCCACGAAACGCTCATCCCGAATCCAACGCTGTTTGCAACGGCATTGCGCTGTTAACCTTGCTGTTCCTAATACGAAGCCTCCTCCATCCTAGCGGCTTGCCTCTTTTAAAACAAAAAAAAACATGGCTGATCGACCTCGCGGTTACCACCAAACCGGCCGGCCGNGCGAGTACAAACCCGTCTCGTTCCTCGCTCCCGGGCGGTATGGTGTATCAGCCGTCGTATGCAGACGACTCTTACCTGACTCCGGCGGGTAGTCGTTATCCCGTCACGACATCCCGTGGATATTCAAGCTCGACGACTTCTTCTGGCCAGCCCACGACGACAAGAACATATGCTGTGACGCAGGATCCTCGATTTCCCCCCAGAACACGCGACCAAAGTCGGACAAGGCGGTCCACCATGGATTCGACAACCAGACCGCCAGTAATTATAACCACGACGCAAAACGATCGATCCCATAACAGCCTGGTGGCCGGGCCAGGTGTGCGAAATGGCAGTCCAGTCCGCGATGAATACCGCCACGGCGATTCTCAATATTATGCTGTACCAGCGTCAACACGGCGCTCTCGCAGCTCTGCGCGGCCATATCATGACGAGGACTACCTTCGCCGCCGAGAACGGGGAGATAGTCTCCTAAGTCCCCACGATGCCGACACTTACCGACAATCGCGACCATCAGTCACGTACCCCAGCAACCCACGCCACAGCACCGCTGCAATCGACTATGGGGATGATGGCTACAAGTACACGAATGCAGGAGAGTTGGTTCGTTACGATCTTGACCACTCGAAGCCATCTCGCTCGCACCGACATGACAGCTTCGACCGAGATTACTATCGGCCCAGGGCATCCTACGCTGGCGGTCACAAAAGAGCTGACGGCCCGAGATACGATTCTGAGAGGAGCTACGCTGTACCACATGGACGATCTGATGGATATGGCGGCCCTCCACCGTCTACTCGCGGATTTGACAAGATCAATAGAGACTATGGTCTAGAAAGAGATCGCCCTCCTGCCGCTCCGAAGCCCCCCAAGCCAGTTCCACACTCCGAGTTAGTTGGCAATTCTCGGGACTCCAGAGAAAACCGGCACAGTCGACCTGTGTCTGTCAGCCAAGAGCCGTCTTATCGGGATACTTCTTATCATGGTCGAGACGATGCCCGGGATCGGCGCAACCACCTTCACGGTCGCACCGATGATAATAGGGGAGCGTCGGAAAGTAGACGCCCGCATTCCATGCACTTATATGACGAGAGTGTTTCAAATCGCGGATTTGGTATTCGCACAAGTCCCGACGCCGGAGTCGATGACCGCCGTGACGACAGACGAGATGATAAGCGCGATGACAGGCGTGACGACAGACGAGATGACAGGCGTGATGACAGACGAGATGACAGGCGTGATGACAGGCGTGATGACAGGCGTGATGACAGGCGTGATGAAAGGCGTGATGAAAGGCGTGATGAAAGGCGTGATGAAAGGCGTGATGAAAGGCGTGATGAAAGGCGCGAAGACAGGCGTAAAAATGAACACACGCAGGCAAGCGATGCCACTCTTCAAGATTCTCGCAAGGACAGACCCTTATCTTTTGCCAGCGAAGGCAGATACTCGGAAACTGATCGAAAAGATGGCGACCGAAATTCTCATGGTATTCTTGAAGCGGCCGGCGCAGGCCTCGGTATCAGTGCTGCTGCTGCTGGGCTTGCCGCTTCTAAGCGAGACAGTGAACCGCCTATTAGAGGCCCCGATGAACAAAGGGACACGTCCCATGATGCGCCCTTGGGGTATCCAACCCGCCACGAGGCCGAAAGTGTTCAGGATCATTCGCCAAGGATTCATGTTGACACCTCTAGAGATCGGAATAACCCGTTTCCAGAAACTGCAAAAGCAGGCGAGGAAAACCATGTTGGACATCAGGACAGTGGAGGTGCCTCCCTTGTCAAATACACCACGCCACCTGCGTCTGATTCAGAGGATTCTGGAAAGGGTCGAGTTAGGAGGAAACAGCGACCATCTAACTCTTTCAATCCTAATGATACGGGTGATCTCCGTCAGATCAAGGAGCAACTTGCAGCTCTTCGGGTTCAAGACAGGGAGAGAGAGACTGGCGATTATTCTGCCAATGAGATTGAGCGCCGCGACCGCTCTCCTTCGCCAACAAGGGAAAGCCCCGTCATGATCGAGCCAGGTAGAGAGGAGGAAAGCTTGGCAGTGGGGTTCCCAGCAGACAAGAAACACGCCCGTGTCGTCTCACCGCCTCGGGATAGGAGAGATGATAAGCCTCTGAGGGGTATCCTCAAGCAGCCAAGCGCCAGCTTCCCCGAGGAGGCCAACCCCGTTCGAGAGGGTGTTGCTCCGCACAAAGAGGACAAGAAGCTCAAGGAAGTCCCTCCTGGTGCACGATGGACCAAAATCAACCGAAAGGTAGTGAATCCTGAGGCTCTCACTATCGGGAAAGAACGATTCGAGGAGCGAGATGATTTTGTCATCGTCTTGCGAGTGCTTAGTAAAGAAGAGATACAGGCATATGCAGCCGCCACTCAGGTTCTCAGGGGTAAGTTGTGTCCTTTGCTTTCATTTATCATTATGGAGCTAACATCAGGTGATAGAGCGACGACGTAACCGAGAAACCCCGGACCGCGACATGGACCGCAAACACCATCACGAGGATGGCAACGGTCACCATCAGCGCCGTCATCACCGCCACGATGAAGGCGAGCCTGATGATCATGGAGATGGTAAACCACGAGCTCGTGCTCGAGACTTGGAGGGGACCGGGCGATCACGAGGTGCTCGAGACGAGGGGAGTGACAGCTCGAGCGAGAACAGGTGGGATTCCGATAAAGACAACCGATCACGACATTCTAGGAGACAAGATGACCCAGATATCGACGCCGACGAGAGGAGGCGAGGTCGAATACAGGCTGGGAATACGGATGGGGAACCTGATCGCCGCAGGAAGAGTAGAAGGGACGATGATGGCGAGCTTGACCAACATCGCAGCGATGGTGATCGTCACAATCGATAGGGTACCATGACAGCTCCAATTTTACTCGAATCTCATGCCCCATCTGCTACGGCGTACCCGAGTGTTTAGTTTTTCGCGTGTCCATTTGTTCTTTCGTACGGCTGTATTACAATCTGTACCATTTCCACGCCATGGTTAGCAACTCTGTGGGCTCGCGGACAGCATGGCGGCCTGCATCCACTCGGCATCAGCCCGGTCCGCCAGTGTAGTGGTAGATGTAGATGCTGCTGTCCTTGTCAACCTCATGGCGGTCACTCGGGACGCTGCGCGGGCTTGGCAACAGACTGGGAACTGCATACATGTTGCATCAAACAGTAATCTAACCGGGACATGTGGATTTTATCAAACACTTGTGTATTTCCCTACCGGCCAGAAAAAATAAGATGGGATGGGATGCACAACCGCGGTAGGAATTGGTGGTATGGCTATAGGGTAGGTGCATGCGACCTCGATACGAAGCTCAATCAGTAGGATGGAGAGCCGCGTCGCCCGCAGCCGGGGTATGCGCCTACTGAAAAGCGGAATTATGAAATCCAACACCCCTTTCTCGGATAGGGTCCCGAGCTGTAGCCAAACCTACGTGGGAAGTGGCCGAACCAGGCCTCGGGAAGGGAGCTGGAGATATCTGTAATTGACACAGGTCGGAAAAGACCACAACTTAACACACCCGTGTCTCGTATTCACACGTCCCGTCATAAAATGTGCACAGGCAATGGTATTAGGTACAGACAGGCGCAGCAATAGCAGTAATAGCACAGAACATGACAGCAACATAACGTGAAAGCAATACAGGCATTAGCGAGAACACGACAGTATCTCTGCCGAGACCATAGCGAAAGTAAGACGATAGTTGCCGACCTCGCATGTCGTGGCACTAGCGTTAAATTAGACAGCTCAGTGTAAAAATAAACAGAATATGCAAGTGGTACCTTCTTGCACCGAGGGTACACGGGGACGCACTGAAAACCACACATTAAAATCAAATAAAACGAAATGGAAGCGAACGCCCGACGCCCCAAAGCATGAGCGTGACAACCGCGTATGTCTTCCGCTGTGACGACGGCCTGAAACAGACCAGTGGGGACGGCACTTGCGGGCTGACAACCACATCCAGCCAGCCATTCATCATTACATCCTGTCACGTCGCGCCTTACGAGCGCTGTGTTGTTGGAAATGCGGAACAGGGTGATGGAATTATTGGTGAATGGTGGCGGTGTCAGTCGGCCACAGCGCTCGCACGGAGGAACGAAGTACCGGAGAAAGAGAGGGAGAGAGGGAGAAAAGGTATCGCGGCCCAACTGCCAAACCAGGACGCGGTTGCATTGTAGCATTAAGATTACTTGGTGACGATTCCTCGGCAGCGTAACGTATCTAGCCTAGCACATTCACCAGGAATGACTTCTGGCAGGACCACTAATTTGTGCCACTGAGACGGCAGATGCCGCTAGAATCCGCCTGGCGGGTGTCTCTACAGGTGTGGCCAACCACTAAAAGATTATGCCGTGCGCGCGACAGCACCCCCATGGAGTCTGGGCGTGTTGATATGGTTCGAGAGAACACTAGCTCAGGAAAGCAGTTGCCGACGTTGCTGATCAGCTAGGTAGTGAGGGACCGTTTTCGCAGGATGACCTGGCAGCCACGTCTGAAAGTGATCAACGCGGGACAGCAACGCGCGATTCAGTCTCTCCCTCACGGGCCCCACGAAGGCTGCGCTTTGTGTGTCCAGTGTCCACTCACTCCCAAGAAGGATGGGCTCGCAAGGAGCAGGCGGGCCCAGAACCAAATTTCGGAGGAACAATCCGTAGCATGGTTAGAGCCTTAGAGGGTACAGCCGGCCCTGGAGTTCCGATGCCTGTTTGGGGGTGCAGAGTTTGCTGCGAAGACAACAACAATATACCCAGTTCATCTGTATCGAGCATTGAGGGCCATAATTAAGAAGGACCCCCGAGCGAACAGCTCTTGCCTGTTTGAATAATGCGTGACAGTTGTTGAGTCTGATTGTAGTGAAGGCGACGTTTCATCAAGGGTGGGCTTTCCCAACTACCTACTCCAACTGCGCCACCCCTGCCTGCTCCAACTCTTTCACTTTCTCCTCGTTGAGCCAGGTCAGAAACTAGCCAAGGCGTGGGCTTCCACCCCAAGGATGAAGCTCATTCTCCACACAGAAAACCGATATACCCTGGCATGTCAAGGTTGAGCCTGTCACGACTCACGAACCACAAACCGAGCCGATGCTCGTCATGGCTATGTATAGATTGGTGCTCGCCATGGGTTACATGATTTTAGCAAGCGTCATGGGGGTAAATTGCCATGGCATTAGTGCCGGCTCTGGCTGAGTATCTAGCATGGGTGGATGGCCGATTCCGAAATATGTCATTATTCCTACGCAATATCTTGCAATTTCATAACACCGCTCCAGATATATGACGGTAATGCAAGCCGAAATCGATAGAAAATCGCTGTGTATGTGTGCAGCCATGTCCAACTTGAATAAAACTGTATCGAGCTAGTTCCCGGAGACCCGAGCTTGAGTTGAAGGGACGGCACTGTGTTTCTGCGTGTGTGTGTGACATAGCCACTGTAGTTATCGTTGATGCTTGACTCGATGCTGAAATACGGTCAAGTCACAGGTTTTCTGCAACGCGCGCACTGATTCGTGCTCAGAGCGAACCTCTACTTGTAGCCAGAGACACTATTCTTAGCTTTTCTGCGACTGCAACAAGCCTTGTTCCTGGCAAGGATTCTAGCGTTTCTGCCCCAGATCTAGAAGAAAGTTAGTTCTGCAGGTATTGCAGCAGCGAGTGGACGCCCTGCCAGCCATCCGCATTGGCGCAGGGAGGCCTGGAGGGAGTGTGAAGATGCTGGGGGCGGCAAGCCCACTAAGTTAGCTTCTGCATGCTTGCATGACCCCTGTAGTGGCAGGCAGCGGGAGTGCCCATGCCTCGACAGCGTGCCGGGTTTGAGAACGAACTAGCTGATGCAACGGCTGCAGCTTCTGGATGGGACCCTTGATACTGACGGCCTGCGTCCATCAAACAAGCTTGCCACTCGGCCCTCACAGTTGATCTGGTCGCAATGCCATGACAAATACGAAGGCGAGAAAAACTCTGGGTCGAGTTTCCCTCGTTGAGGCTTTCTCCGGTGGCTGGCTTAGCAATCTGCCACGCAACCGCGACTCTTGGACGCACATCAGCGGCGACGAGCGAAACCGAGTCGCCCGGCGCAGTGGACTGACTTTCAGTTACGACATGACAACGCAAGCTGCAATACGTCGGCCCATGGCAGCCCTGCGATGCGGCAGTGATTGATTTGAATAAGCCACCAGCATGTCGTCGATTGCTCCGCTCATGTACACATATTGGAGATTGTTTGCTTGCTCTGAGAGATCGTGGCGTACTACCAGGTTGAATACACGATCTGAAGAACCCTTGTTCTAGTGCACCCGAGGAGGGAGGGGACGGACCCAGCATATCCGCGAAGCAGTTACTTGTGCCAAATGATGGATACAGTAAAAACTGCCATTGGCTACGGCCAGGACTGGTGAGCCATGTTGGTAGGTGGCTAGCGCCAGCCGGCTAATAACGACGAGGCGGCGGCGACCACGTCACACACGAGCTAACATGCTGTTCACGGCAGGGAGGGAGCCATGCCAGGTGCACCGCATCCTAGCTTGAACCAGTCCACCGGGTCGCTTTCTTTGCTGGAGATGTGAGTAACATTCAACTAGTGATAAGATAACGATGCTGACCCAGCGCATCATGGCTGATAGGAAGCTGAACATGGCCAGGTTGGGTAGCAACAACAGAGCAGGACGACCGGCGATACTTTGAGAAGACAAAGCAGAGCAGCTTTGCTCTGCTACCAGCGTTTGGCTACTTTGTACGACGCAGCGCACAGCTCCTCGCAGCCCTATACCTTGGCTGGCCTGACAATGCAGCTAGCTTGGAAACAATTACCTCACACTTCGCACACACTGCCAATCACCATCGGCGTATTGGTGTGGGTGCCATGCACCGTATCCAGTTTTTGCGCCTGTGTAAAATAAATAGTATGCAGTGCATGGGACTTAATGTCATTAATATTATCAATAATGACATTACCATTTGGTACCAGTACGAATGCATGCTGGTACGACACGGTAGCAGCAGCGCCACTTCGGAAGCAAATAGCGAGCACCAGCAAGTCGCCAGCTTCGTGGGGCGGAGGCAGGCTGTCCCACGCCAATTTCCTCGAACCCGCTGTGCCCCAATTTCCAGAGACTCCAATTACGCCAAGCCTTGCGGTTTTTGCCCCGAGAGGTTGAACTCGAGCGAGCCTGGGTCGGACTAGCTGCACCGTCGCTGGATGGGTAGAAGGGGGAGAGCCAGTGGAAAAAAAAAAGGAGCAAGAGTGGGCACAGTTGTCAAGACGGCGTGCAAGTACGGGAGTAGGCCGCACATATGACTGAAGAGACAACCCAACAACGGACCAGGGAAAGAAAGAAAATGAGAAGCTACTAATCTGATTAATCGTCGTCATCTAGGATACATGCCGCTGGCATGATGAGAAAGTCCTCGCAATTCGAGTGCGTGCATCATGTAGAACATAGAATCCCCAGCCAAATTACAAATGTCATGGCAGATGTTTCGGGTGAGGACTGCGTGCTATTAATATCGCCCGAGGTGAGACTGCTCTCCCCCCTCTCCTTTCGCGGCCCACTGGGCTTGCTTAGAACCTCTTAATAGTTAGCTGGATACTGGGTAGCTGATTGAGCAGCGCGTCGGCATTGGGACTGGTACTAGGTGCTAGGCCAGAGAGCTCCATTCGTTCGGTTACGGGCTGAGCTGAGTGCAAGATACCGCGAGAGTCCCCATCCCGGAGGCTCCTGGAAATGGTACCCAGCCCAAGCCAAGACTTGCGGCCTTGCGCTTCTGGTTCAACGGCTCTATTACTACGTACTCTACAAAGACCATACTGTCGAAAACAGGGGCAGCCTTGCCTTGTTGACCCGCTCATCCTTTCCACCCTGACCTTGTCCTGCGCCAACCGTTCTTCTCCAACTTCTTCATTTTCTCGCCGTTTGCAAGTGCTCCTTTCTGGCCTCTCACGCGCGTGTCCCCTGCACCTGTCGCGACTAAACTATCCTCGAGCCGACGCGAGTGGAAGAATAGTCTCGGGAACGACGATATTGCGAATCCCCCAAGATTATCCCGAGCCCGACGTTAGCGCGCCAACATCGGCCGACAAACATTGCCTGCACCGTCTTCCAGCAAAGTCTACCGTCAGCTTCTGCTCCGGTTTTGTCAAGGGCTCTCACGAAGCGGAACCTCTGCGGGCAATATTATACTCCGTGTTGATCGAGAATCTGCTTCGACGCAGCACAGTTTTGACCAAAGCATCCGGCTATTCGTCTCGACAAAAACTCGACCTCGACCCAGAGCTACAGAATTTAGTGTCGACTGGCGCGAACATACTGAGACAAACCTCTGTGTTTGCGCAATACTCCTCCAACCCCCCGACTACCATCGAGCAACGCATACAAACTGATGCTTCTTGAATCTTGCTGCTGATCGCCAAAAAACACTGCCGCGGCTTTATTATTGCAATCATCGGCATCATCAATCTCCAAGCGACCAAGGTAACACCACAAGCTCAGTTACATACAGCAACTGTGACCGGGGTTTCTAGTGCTGACCCAGCTCCCAGGCCCACTCTTTGTCACAACGGTCCCACTGAACTCTACCATTGACATCGCCAAAAGCTGCAAACCGCGTCGCATTGATTTGATTTGCGACAGAGACTGCTCTGTGTTGCCTTGCTTTCATTCTCGAGGTAAGTCAAAGACGAGGCGAGAGGTGCTCCCCCGATGTGCGACCGCGACGCCCCGAACTATTCGTACTAGCTACGCAGAAAGACGCAGAAAGAACAAAACTAACACGAGAACTAGGAATTTGCCTCGATACTTTCATTTGCCTGGCTCTCGGGATTTTGCCCTGGCATCGTTCTTCAAGACTATCGGATTACTGGCGTTGCCCGGAACTCCTTGTTCATTTTCGCATCTCGAGAACCCCGCCGCGGAACTTTATATCGGTAACGCAGAAGAGACCTCATTCAAGCGAAAGCGCAGGCATTTTATTCTTCTAAACTGCACTCTCAAAGTAAGTTGCGGAACCCAGCCGAGCAGTCCCCATTGCCTGCATCCACGCAGAGTTCTGTAACCAAACCATGAAGTTGAACAACGATTCTCTTGACTTGATCCTCTCGTGATGGCAGAATATTTGGCGACTCCCAATGCACGATATACATGAGCCTGAATGACTTTGATCAAGTACCGTGCTGACACGCATCTAGTTCCGCCACATTCATGTCTAGCATTGCGACCATGGCTACACCGCAACAGGTACGCAGCCATTTTAAAGAGGAGCTGGTGAGTTTTCAACCTTTCTATTCGTCAAGCCTATTCCATGGGCAATTACAACATGAAGAAGCACGGATGATATTGCCACCGAGCCGCTGCTCAACTCCCTAGTGGTGAGGTGCTGGCAGAAGATTGTGAACAAATGCGGGTAACTAAATACTGGCGAGCGCCATTGTGTACCCAGCCCAAATGATCCACTCCGCAAGATGACTTCGGCGCGTTCCTTCAAGTGACAGGATTCGCCCGTAGTTGCAGCCAAGGGACGGCGAACTGGGCGGCTGTGCCTAGAGGTCAAGCTCCGGCACCAACGGCCATTTTGTGGACAAGCACCCGGCAATGCAACTGCTTTTTTGCACAGCTGCAAACTCTAGTGGAAGATGCCGAACGGGTGAGGCGCGGAACGTGTGCTTGCCATACCTCACAGACGTGCAGCCCCCCCCNGACTTGAAATGACGGGCCTCAGTGGGACATTGATTTCACAAACAAGCCGCGCGAGCCTGCACAAGCTAGTGGCTGCAGAGAAACATGCACCTGTGGGCCCGCTAGGGGGCTTATCCGATGGCAAGAAAGGGTTGTCGAATTGCGCCGCTGAGGAGCAAAGCTCAAGTACGGCTTAGCGTTGGAACGCCACGCAGGACCGTGTGCAGCTATCTGAAGACGAGGCGACGGCACGAAAGTGGCACGCCACGACACACCAACTGGGTGGGCAATTCCTGATTCAGGCTCTCGCGGAGTTTCCGTCCGCAGCCCAAACAGAACCTTTGGCAGCTGTACCTGCGGCAAGGATCAATGAATACCTGGCGACAGTTGAAGCTTGAGCCACAGTTGCTGGTGCTTTCGCATTCTGAGGGTCGAACAACATGTTTGCTTGCACCCGCGTCTGGTGGAGAGTGACGTGGATATTCTCCATCGTGATCAAGGCGCGGTCGCGATGGAGAGCCAGCCTACCCCGAGTCCAAGCCTGGAACTGCCCTGCTTGCTCTGCTCACTGTCGACGAGGACGGCAGACTGCGCATGGGGGGGGGGATGGGGAAGAGGTGGNTGCGACCCCCGAGACAGGGGCACCCCAGCCGCGACTTCACACCGCTGTCGCCAACAAAAAAAGCCATCCAGACGTCGCTGTGGTCCGTTGGTTAGTCGCGGCGTAGGGGTGCCTTATTGGGCAGCGCAGGCTGTTTAATTACCACCCTGTCACTACTGAGCCTCGCAATTGGTCATTTAATCAAAAGCCGGGGCTGTCCCCTGCTGCCTTGCTCCCAAGCGTTGCCAGCCAACCCCGACACCCTGTCCTACGGGCCACTTTCTGCGCTGTGTAGCAAACGCCATCTCCACCACAGGCTGCTGGACTCGTACATTGCGGTATCCACCACATCCCCCCCCCGACAGTGCATGAGCGCTTCACCCAAGTCAGGTTCCATCCACCCCTGGCTGGAGAGGCAGCCACGCAGCCATCGCAGAGGCCAAGCTTGGTGAGGAAGAGGACAATACAGAAAAAGAAAAACAAGAAACGACCTGAGAGAACGAAGAGGACAATGCGCCATTGCATCCAAAAGCTCGATTCGTTTTGTCCCGACTCCTGAGTCGCTCGCCAAAGACGAATGAGAGACAACAACCAGTCCCCGTCGCGCAGACTCTCTTCTTTCGGGCTGTGTGTGCTCTCTCTTGCCTGTCTGGGCACTAGTCTGACAGCGCTGATGAGCAGTGCTACTCAACTTTACTCAGGCTTATTTCCCAGCACAAAGGCGGCGCCGTTTTTCTGCCCGTGTCATCTGGGAGGTGCCAATCACCACCCAAGCCGGCATATTCCCCTTCCACCACCCCGCTCTTAGCCATTTGGAGCGCCCAAGTCCTTTTATCAGCTCATTTTCGTTACCCACTTCAGTTCCTACTTTGGGCTCTCTTTTCTCCCCCTCCCACGCTGCCCGGACACGAGCCGCCAGTAGTTTTGGGCTCGTTTAGCTACGGCGGCCCAATAGGCCATCCGGTCCCAGACCTCCCAGCAGAAGCCTCTGCTCTGGGGCGAGTTGATCTGGCCTGTCCCCCTTTCCACGCCTCTGGTTCTCGATGACCCGGCATCATACATGCACTCTATCCCTGCCTGCTCTAGCAAGTGTCTACCGCAAGGGCCGGTTGTTCGATGCAGAAGAATCCCTGCTTGGTGCAGCCGAGTTAGCTTCCTCTGCCCAAGCTGGGCTGGTGCTACTTCCCCACGTTGTGGCCCGCCACCCCCCAACGTCCTCCTGACTGGGCAAGCAACCTGCACAGCGACCCAGTTTGCTTTAATCAGCCCCCTTTCTTGGTCTAGCACGCCTCACCCGTGGCATCCTAGTCTGGCCCAGGGGACTGCATACTCCACCACACGCCTCCCCAGACCATTTTTTTTTTTGACAGCGTCAAGGGGCCAAATAAAACAGCAGCGCTGCCTGCTTCACCACCTTTTGTTTTCTCTCGCGCGTTGTTTAGGAGTCTTTTTTCTTCGTTCTTTCATGCCAATGTCTTACTGATGGGCCTCCTCTCTATGCAGCATCCTCCCCACCAGCAACAGCCAGGTCCTACACCTACGCAGCATTTGCATCACTCTCGACCACCGAGCATAGTTCACCAACAACACCCTAGCCAAGCTCACCAACAGCAACAGTCTGGCCACCACAGCGGCTATCACCAACCAGCACAAACCCTCACTTCCGCATACCAGCAGGGTAACCAGGCTGGCAACACCCAGGACAACTTAAACTATTATAATCACCCTAGTCCCTACAGCACACCTGGTGCGACGAGCGGATACACTTCCGCCGGTGAGTGCTCCTGATATGCTTGTCCTACCTCGTTTGCATGGCATATCTTGCCTCTGTTTGCCCGATCGCAGATTTGATCTTGGTTCTAGTCGCTAACAATGCTTGCTCATCTAGACACCTCCGACATGATGGCCGCAGCGCAAATGCCACGACCGCCTTACCCGCCGATGTCGTACCATACGCCTCAGTCCAACTCGCCTGCCTCCGTCGCGTCTCCTTCCCAGCATGACCAGCATCGAAGTATCTACGGCCAAGCGCCTTCGCAACACATGCCTCCATCCATGTACTACCAGCCGCAACCACCTTACCAGCCCATGCCTCCCCAGGCCACACACTCCCCCTACGGTCATCATGCCCACCATCCTCAGCAATCGATGACCTCGCAGGCCAACTTGATGATGTCTCATGCCGCCGCGCCGAACCAAATGCAGCAACACGCTCCTCAGCACACACAGGCGGGCATGACCAGCAGCCCGAGGCCAAAGATCGAACCCCAGGTTCCACTGCAGATGCAGAAGCAGCCTCAGGGCTCACCCATGCCTCAGTCGAACCACCAGCAGCAACCACCTCAGATGCAGAGTCCTGGCAGCCACAACGCGGCGGTGAACCCCAATGCGGCCCCTGGCCCTATTCCTGCTACTACACCACTTGTTGTTCGGCAAGACGGCAACGGCGTTCAGTGGATTGCTTTCGAATACTCGCGTGATCGGGTTAAGATGGAGTATACTATTCGTTGCGATGTCGAGTCTGTCAACACCGACGAGTTATCCGCCGAGTTTAAACAAGAAAACTGCGTCTACCCTCGCGCCTGCTGCCCCAAGGACCAGTATCGTGGCAACCGTCTGATGTATGAGACTGACTGCAACCGCGTCGGCTGGGCCCTTGCGCAGTTGAACGCACCACTCCGTGGCAAGCGTGGCCTCATTCAGAGAGCAGTGGATAGCTGGCGCAATAGCAACCAGGATCCTCGCCTGCGAAGCCGCAGAGTTCGCAGGATGGCAAAAATGAACAACCGCAAACAGTCCCAGGGTCCTGCTCACCCACCGCCTGCTCATATGCCTAGTCATGGCCCCCCCCCCCCTGGCCTGGCAAACGGGCCTGGTTCTATGGGACCTGGTCATACACCAACAATGGACAACAAGCCCAGCCTGGCCAGCATGGGCCAGCCGATGCATCATCACCATGCGGGCGGACATCCGGGAGCCGCAAACGGAGGAGGAGACGAAGTCGGTATGTTCCACCAGATGTGATACCCTGCATAATCACTTCACCCGCCACACATTTGCCTTGTTTTGTTCTTCATACATCATCGCATTGTCCCACTGCACTGGGTCGCATTCTATCACCACTATGCGTTCTGATTTGATGATACCACCCCTTTTCTGCCATATATCATTCCCGAGGGAAGAAAAAGTTTGCGCCTATTCTCTTGTTGTTTCAACTTGAACCCACTGCACTTCATTTCGTTTTTTCGGCTCTCATATCTGTCCACCTGTTGGACCGCTTGTTCATTTTCTTGCTGCTCTATTTGTGACTCACTCTCGTTGGGCAAAAAATCCGGCGAGAGTTGAGTTCTACTCGCGGCTTATTTTTATTTGCTATCATTGCGTTTTCTCTCATATGTCGGGAACTCGAGTTGGGTCATCGTTTTTGCTTTTCTTTTACACATTACCGCCTCGCAGGCAAGGGGCTGTCGCGAAACTGAGCTGTTGTCTTTCCTTTTTTTCCGCGCAATCCTGTATATTATTGTCTTAAAAACCTTCACCTCAGGCTGCAGCTGATATTTAGTGTTTCTGCTGGAATGCGCTGCTAGGTGTTGGCTGATTATAGATGGGCTCTCTGAGACTCTGGACTATCAATGTTACACTGAAGAACATTACTTGGTCGCACGCTTCCCCCCCCAACAGATTGGCATGATCCTCTCTGCAAACCTCAATGTCCTCGCTTGCACTCTGTTACTCCCTCATATCATTCAATGCCCTAATATGACATGTCAGCTAACCATGCTTCATCTGCAGCGGGTGAGAATTCACATGGAAGTGATCAGTCATATCACCACAATGCCGAGTCTACATCAAACCAACAGGATGTACGCACCACACATATCTTCACTGGATATGGTGGCCATAACTATGCACCTGCTGCACCTGCTGGCGCCGTATCCGCCCATACGCCTCGTACCGGGACAGTGGTTCCTGCAAAGCAGCGTAGCCGTGGCCTTGACGAGGACCAAAATGGTCTCTTCCCCGACCTCCCAGAGGCTAGAAAGCGCAAGTTCGTCCTGGTCGAAGATAGCAGGCGCGGCTCCCGCCTCCGCGTGCGGGTGACGCTTGACGGTGTCGATACCAATGAGATACCAGATAGTTTCCGAACGCGTGCAAGCGTGTTTCCGCGAAGCTTCTTCCCTCGAGAAATGCAGAATCCTCCACCAAATGCTCTTGGAGCACATTTTTTTTCCGATGATGCATCCGATGACGGTATTCAAGATACAGATGGGCGCGGTACTGGCAAACGTCGTTCAAGAACAGCATTGTCTGTCTCTGTCAAAGTGCCCTTGCCGGATAGTCAAAATAGCGAGATGTGCGTTCCGCGGATGAAGCGGTCGAGGCGTGACAGGGAGCTGAAGCTAAATGACATGGGCCATCGAATGGCTTGGCTTCAGAGCAGAGTCTTTTCGGGCAGAAATCTTTTTTTGCAACGTGCCTGTAAGTCTGGCGAGATTACCCTGAGGTTGCCGATCTTGGTACTGAACGGAGCTGACAAACTGACTAGTGGATTGTTATCGCACCAAAACTTGTGCCGCCATCGAAGGCAACATGCAAGATGTTCGGGCCAGCGCGGCACATTTTGAATTGCGAGCTGGCAAGCGTAGATGGGTTGATCGCACTTGTCGGGGCACGGAAAGATCGGCTGACTGAGCCATTCATCTCATTAGATCGCCCATGGTACTTATACGGGTTATAATCTCTGAGTCGATATCCGCGGCCAATGCTCGATGCCTTCCCATGCCATATCGGCTGGCGTTTCTGGCTGTGTTATCTGCAAAGGCTTACGATGCCAGGCACCGGCTCTGGATATACCTGATTATTTGCATTCTCTAGGAGGGCTGTATTAATGCATTAAATATCCAATTTGAAGTTTCGAATCTGGGCTTTCCATACTCAGTAAATCAATGTATAGCTAGTTTTAAGTCAACAGCCTTAATTATTCTTTCCTTGATAAATATCCTTCGAGTGAGGCGCGTGCTTTTCAGGTCGACATCTTTCGCAGCTGTGTTGTTGGGTGGCGCTACCCAATTGGTGTGGCTACCTCCTCCTTCTCAGCTTTGGCGCCACTGTTTAGGTGCTGACCCGCGCGTGAGCGGTGCCTTTTACCCTTCTGCCAGCGTCAGAGTAGACCAAATCACCGGCACCACGAAATGACAGCAAAACACGTACTCTGACGCCTAAAATGACACATCCGCACCAAACAACGAACATTAATGGGAATCACTACGCCTTGGTGGAACTAGAGGCACCCCCAACCCGGCCCGCAGGAGGTGCCGGCCCTGATAGTGTTGTCTTTGAGCTCTCTGGAGAGTCAACAGTGCCGACGCAAGCAAGCCCTCAGGGGGGTGTCTCTTCCGCAGAGATAGCCAATATACCGCAGGCAAACCCTTGGCCGTTTTATTTGGATGATGCGACGAGCACAAAAGCATCTCTTGGTGTACGGCGCGAGAGCGATGTAGGGACAGGGAGCAACCCGCCCCCCGCCAACCCCTGGCCGTATCACGGCGTTGAAAGCGATTGTCATGATAAAAGCCATGCTGCTGACTCCTCTCACGGCACAGTGTCCAGCAGCGGGGTAGATGAAGGGCCTTCCCCGGAATCCTACGCAGACATGCGTGCAGGCAATTTCGCTGCGGGGTTGGATGGTGGCGCGCTGATGAATGATCCCGTCCTTTTGTCTCACACGCATAATGAAAATCGACAGTCAGCTTCAATCGTGACAGCATATCAGCCACCCACCGGGCTAGATCTGGTTCCTGTACTTGTGCCGGGGCAAGGTAGCGCGCAGGGCAATAGTGTCTTATCGCCAGAAAGCGCCGCGGCCGTGGTCCCCGAGCCACTTCTCCCTGCAACTATACCTGACAGGACGCATCACAATATTGTTCCTAATACTACAGGTAAGCTCCTGATCTACAACTTGATTTGGTGATTGTATTCGAAAATATTCTGTCAGCTGACGACTAGAAACTAGATAATGTGGTGTCTGCCACACTCGCCACCACCACTGCCTCAGGGAATGAAGATTCCGCTACAACTTCAGCAAATTCGCGCAATTCTGCTTTCACCACAAGCTATCCTCGCAGGGAGGATCTATCGTCAAATGCCCCAAATTCTGCCTACCATACGCCAAATCAACTCGGCTTGTACGATAATCTCTCCCAACAACCAACATGGCAACCTCCCGTTCGCCCTCACTCTCAACCACCACCGCCATATTCGCCTGAACACTCCGCAACAGTTGGATTTGCGAACCCAGCAGCTGAAATCCAACTCCAAGGGCAATATTCAGATTCGCCTAGCACAGCTGCGCCCCAGTCTTTTATACCACCACCAACACCAACGTCGTATGCCTTCTCGTCAGGCCAGCCATCATCTCCGAGCTCTGGGCTGCGCTCAGAAGCACCACCTTTGCCACCAAGATCTCCTAGACAGCCCAAGCCTGTGGTAGGATTGAGTGACGGTCCTCATAGCAGTGTGGCTTTCCCTCCACCACCAAAGAGGCACAATGTACCTCCAGCACGTTATCCACCTCCTCTACCACAGCGTCCTGCTACAACATCACCACTGCCATTTTCTTCGTCCTCAAAGTTCCTAGGGAGCTCCTCTGCCAAAAAGTGGATAGAAAAAACGAATCAGGCGATAGAAGATACTCTGGACGCCGTCCTCCAGGGTCCGGCGGGTCACCCCAGCCGGCCCGCCTATGTTACCAGGCCTCAACAGATGGGCCAACAATCACCGCAACCTTCTGCAAACCCGTACAATACGACGAGATTCAATTCTTCTAGGGGACAGTATTAGGAAACGGAAAGTTCATCAAGTACAGAACAGCAACTGGATTGATTTGCTACTGGTCATGGCATGGGCCCTTTGGGACCGACGCTGGGCGTTTCTGCCACTTCTTTTAACTTTAAGATGTGTGATATACTACATGTGATTGAATAAATTTGATGCCTATTAGAATATAATACCAATCAACCAGCTCCGCAGAGAGAAATTTGTTTTCATGATTTTCGGCAGCAGCCGCATCCGTTTCACTGTTGAGGATGGTCACACTTTTGGGAGTTGCCTTTGCGGTCGGCATGTTTGTCAAGGGAATCGTGTGGGAGAAGAGGGTAAAAATAGAATCGAACAAAGCCCAATTAGTGGTCGCGTGTTTCTGATCAGCTAAATGTAGTGTGTGGTGTGGCGATTTGTCAGTGGGCGCGCCTTATGCTGGACGCGGAATGCGAACCAGGCGCCTTCGCTACCATCACTTCATCCCCGCCCTTACTACTTGCAGATATATCCAAACTAGGGAATATATATTCCGTGAAATTGTCATAGCTCTGCGCCTTTTGCATACCAGTCGCACATCGCGTGCATTTGGTGAAGGCAAACCCGACGCCCGCGTGACTCGCAACGGGCGCGGTCCAAGAATCGACACGCCCAATGCACTGCCAATGAACAGGGAAGGGCGTGGATCCCAAGCTGCCGCCGTTTTCAGTGCCACTCAGTTTTCCGACCATGTGCAGCAAAGAGGTCTAGAATTTGGCGGCTGTTAGGATGCTTCTTGGATTAGATAATGTTGACTTTTTTTTTCTGATGAAAAAGAAGACCTGACTTCCGTGCACACCGCAAGTGTAAAATCGGTCAAGCGGTATCTGCCCACTAACCTGGGTAGAGACACTGAATCAGTGCCAGAGTGGCGGCTATACTTCAGCTGCGTCGTCGGCCGGGGTACAAGCGAAATAGTGTGATCCGGCAGCCAAACTGATGTACCGCACCCAACCACGGGCACTGCTGGGCCTGGTTGCACAGCACAGGCCACAGAGCGCTACCACCGCCCCGTTTCCACCACTGGCTGACACGAGCCTGGCAAACCCCCTCGAAATTCCTTCTGCTGGTAATAAGGTGCCTCTCCCTCTTCTCCTCCCTACCTAGCACTCTTCTACCTATCGTCCTCCATCCATCCACCCCCTCCTCCATCCGCCAACCTCTTCATCGCCCGTTTTGCATCTGCTCTTCGAGGCCGCCATATTTTCATCAGATATTTGGACTGGGTTAGAGCAACCTTGTGCCTGGGAACCGTGACCTGAGTTTGCGTGCAATTCTTGCTACGCCACTGTCGGGCCGAAAACCGTCACCGCCCGAGTCTCGCCATCCAACACTCAACACTGGCCATTTCCATCCATCTCTGCATCTCGAGCAGTAAATTGTGAGTATTTATTTCCTTTCTATTCATTGCCTTTTTTTTCTGTTTTGGGTCTTCCTCGCGGAAAGGGTTCCCAACAGATGGGACTGGCCTCGTTGCTTGGGTAGCATACCTCCCAAAGACGGAAACCCAGCCTTGCCCGACTTGACTGCCACGATCAATCATCGATCTGAATGTCCATTTTCACTCGTTTTTTTGTATTCTCAACCCGAATTTTTGTTGCTGACCAGGCTGGCCGATCCAGATATTTTGACGAAGCTTCCTCACACTCGATTCATCTCCTGGCATTCTCGCCCAATACCGATTGAAGAACTTTTCAACATGACGACCATGGTATGACAAACCGGCCATGTCTTTTGACGGATAGCCCCGGGCGATAACCCTCATAAACATGGGTTGAAAACTCCGTGCTAATGCTCAGTGAACAGGATCTTCGTGTCGGCAACAAATACCGAATCGGTCGAAAGATCGGCTCTGGTTCATTTGGCGATATTTATCTCGGCACCAACATCATCTCCGGAGAAGAGATTGCCATCAAGCTGGAGTCGGTCAAGGCCAAGCACCCTCAGCTTGAATATGAGGCACGCGTGTACAAGTCCCTGGCCGGTGGCGTTGGTATTCCATTTGTTCGATGGTTCGGTACCGAATGTGACTACAACGCCATGGTTCTTGACCTGCTCGGGCCCAGCTTGGAGGATCTGTTCAACTTTTGCAACCGTAAATTCTCGCTCAAGACTGTTCTCCTGCTTGCCGACCAGCTGATTTCTCGCATCGAGTACATCCACGCCAAGAGCTTCATCCATCGCGATATCAAGCCCGACAACTTCCTGATGGGCATCGGAAAGCGCGGAAACCAGGTCAATGTTATTGATTTTGGTCTTGCCAAGAAGTACCGGGACCCGAAGACTCACTTCCACATCCCTTATCGTGAGAACAAGAACCTCACCGGTACCGCTCGTTATGCCTCTATCAACACCCATCTTGGCGTAGAACAGTCTCGCCGAGATGACATGGAGTCTCTTGGCTACGTCATGCTCTACTTCTGCCGTGGCTCCCTTCCCTGGCAGGGACTGAAGGCTGCTACCAAGAAGCAGAAGTATGATCGCATCATGGAGAAGAAGATGACGACGCCCACCGAAGTCCTCTGCCGAGGCTTCCCCAACGAGTTCGCCATCTACCTGAACTACACCCGCTCTCTCCGCTTTGACGACAAGCCAGACTACAGCTACCTGCGCAAGATCTTCCGCGATCTCTTCGTCAGAGAGGGTTTCCAGTACGACTACGTTTTCGACTGGACCGTGTACAAGTACCAGAAGAACGCACAGGCTATTGCCCAGGCTGTTGGCCAGGCCGCCGACGATGATGAGAAGGCACGTGCCTCGCGAGCCAACGCCACTGCGGCCACGCCTTCGGGCGCTGCCAAGCCTGGTGCTATCCCCAGCTCTCGCCGCAAGATGCTCGAGCGCGGATCTGGCGCCGGTGTTGACACTCCGGACACCAACCGCGCCATCGGTGGAAGCGATAGGATGTGAGTCCCTTTATCAAACCTAACCTGATTTCTTACGGATCTGATTTCTACGAACATGTGGACTTCGCACTCGAGCGTTTCACGGAACAGACATTTGCTGACAAGTGCGGCTGACTCAGTGGACGATAAACAGGCTTCGCTCTGCTTCAAAAGGAGCGGGATACGCCTCTGGCAGCTACCGACAGAAATGATATTGACGAGGTCTCGGCTTCTAGTACACTCTTGAGACTTTAGCTGGGGACACCGTTGCAATGAGACTCGCCTGCAGAGAGCAGCCTATCCGCGGCTGTGATGCGGCGGTAATCGTTGGAAGTGCCGTCTTTGTTTGCACACAACGGTCCCTAAGTCATATCACTAAATAACGCATCACAATCTCTTGTTCTTCGACGCATCATACATTTACGACTTTAGCCATGGCTCGGATGGCATTGCACGTGGGATTCATCATCAGGTCAGGCTCAAACTGTCTGCGCCTGTGCTCTCCTCCGTCAATGTTACATCGGAAAGGCATGTCCGGGGATGTCTTGCTGGCATTCCCGACCTTCCTGGACCATCCGTTACACCGTTGAGAAAGGGAAGCTTGTTAGCTTCCACTCATGGTAGACTACACACTATTGTGGTCCTACGAAATTTTGCTCGTCGATGCGGAAGATGCGTTCAGAATTCTCTTTTCCTTGTTCATTATGTTGCTGTTCGTCTTTTCATTTCATCTTTTGATGGGGGCTTAGTTTCTTTTGGTCGGTCAGTGGACAGGCTTGGAGGTGGAAGGGCATCGCAGTGTCAACACGTGGCGTGTACACCCTCATTGAGAGGTTGTTGAACACTTTTGCGTTGGCCTACATGGCAACTTAAAGGCGCCTGGCGCTTTATAGCCCCGAGTTACTCGCGAGAGACACCCGTCGCTCAGTGCTCTTAGTCGATTATCATGTCCAATTCACTGCGATGAGACAAGCAACGCTGACTTGCGTCGAGTGTGAGGCATTTGCCAAGCATAGCAGCCACCGGGCGGTGGGCTCGAGAGACGTTCGCTACTGGAGCCTACGAACCATTATAAGATTGCGCAACGATAGTTAACAGATTGTTTTTTATTCCTCCCCTTTGGCCTCGAGGCTTGAATGTGAATGTCGGTGTAATATCAACGTCCAAAAACCACTTGTTTTCTTTGATAGGCGCGTGTGTCACGCGGTCTTTCAGCTTGACTGAGCAGTCGCTCGCCACCTGACGGTGGCCCGCGCACGAGACCATAGTAACCCGTCGTTAGTCGCCCCATTGAAATGCGGCCATGCTGTCGGTATCACGTAACTGCTTTGCAACTCATCGCCCTCCCTGGCCACTGGCCACTGTAATCAAGCAAAAAGTCTCTGCAGGATGCTGGAAACAGGCGACTTGGCCTAAGCGGATAGATGAGCAGGTCCTAAGTAGCTTCCCAACATAGTGGTCCCGTGCTAAGGCAGAGCCACCCGCACTAGCATTCCTGTGCACTGCCCACTGATGCGGCCACAGCTCTCCACCCTTTTTTCCTCTCCACGACCATACGTAGGTACAAAGACCTGTGCCCAGGATCAGCAGCATCCCACGGCTGTCAAGTGCATATGCAGGAAGCTCGACGAGACAATGGCGCCTTCCACCGTTGATCTTCTATTCCTGACATTCAATTGCGCGAAAGCATTGATAAATTCTGCGGTATTTGCCAATCATCTGGAGGTGGCATTTGGACAAAATGCCACAGGCCTTCCAGATCTAGTTGTCTTGTGCGTTTCTCATGAAGATGGGGTTGCTGCCAAGGCCCAGCCAATACTAATGAAGTGTGAAGATCGCTCCAAGAAGTTGCTCCCCTGAGCTATGCTTTCATTGGCGATTATTTCCTACGACCATACATCGAACGTTTCGACACTGCTATTAATCAGGCAGCCTCCCAGCATGCCTCGAAACATGGGACACCTGATCCGGCGCCGGCTACCCAGCGTGCAACACGACGAAAGCACTATGAGCTCATGAAATCAAAGAATGTTGGATACACGGCTATTTTGCTGTTTGCAAGGGACCCGAGTCGCATCAGGAGCGTGAAGGAGGCCGAGGTTGGCTTTGGAGCAGCTGACATGGGCAACAAAGGTGCGGTTGGGCTGCGAGCTGTCTACGATGCAGGCGAAGGCGGCTCGACCGAGATGACGTTTGTCGCCACGCACTTGGCTGCCATGGAATGGAACCTGCCTCGGCGAAACGCCAACTGGGCTTCCATCATGCGATGTATGACGTTCGGCGATCCGTTGCCCCTGCTCGAGATGATGCGTGGTGGCCGATCAACGCCAGAGGATAATGATGATGCGGAAGGCGAAGGTGCAGGACTTTTGCAAGGGGACAGGAGCCAGCCAGACGTAGATGCACTGCAGAAGCAGCTCCACGAGATGTCGCTGTTCAAGCCTACGGCGCATCTCTTCGTCGGCGGAGATCTCAATTATCGCATATCAACCACTTCGCCGCCTCCAGGCGCCGCGTTCCCCAGTCTAGATGCGGATTCAGACAACTTCTACCCGCGGTTCTTCGAATTGGACCAGCTTACGAGGGAAAAGGCAGCCGGTCGGACTTTACATGGCATGACTGAAGCGCCAGTGCACTTTCCGCCAACTTACAAATACGACGTGCTAGAGATCAGCGGAAAGGACGAGGATGCAATGGCACCCGTTCCCTGGAAGTTCGCTCCGCACCGATACCCCAGCTGGACAGACCGTATCTTGTATCTGGATGTGCCTAGCTGGGCCGCTTCTGAACAAAGCAATGGCCGCATAGTAGTACACGCGTACAATGCCCTTCCGTTGATGCGCACAAGCGATCACCGACCTGTCTTCCTTCGTGTTGAAGCCCCCATACTCGGCTCGGCGGACCTGACTCCCCCAGCAGATTTGAGGGCCTCCTCTATGGATCCCCGCGTGCGGCTGCCAACAGAACTCGACCTAGAAGCATGGGAGCGCCGTCTGGCAGCAAGGCGACGCGAGCTTTTTGTGGGCTGGGGCATGTTCCTCTGGAGCACGAAGGAAGGTGCCTCCGTGTTAGCGACCGTTTTGCTTGCTTCCCTCGGCGGTTACTGGTTGTATCGCTCAAGCTAGACACATTCACAGCTTAGGAAGCTCACACTTAATGAATCGAGCCATGAATGCAATGAATCGCTGTGTCGTGTTCGCGCCCACAACGGCTACCATAGCTCCCCTAATACACTATATGCTTATCCGGGCCTGACCTTGAACGCCTCTCACTATTCGCTTCAAACGAAACGTGAGAAAAGCTCTCCCATTGAAAAAGGGGCTCCCGGCCTAAAAGTCCCTAAAGTACTGATCATACTGCTGTGCCATGTCTAACGTATATTTATCACGCTTCCCGTCGTCCTCTGGATAGATGTCAAAACACTGAGCGTCACCGGGATAGCGAACTGGTGGGATGATCGGGCCAGAAGTTCGTCTCTGCAGTATGTCATCCCAGTTCAGACCGTGGAAAAACGGATGCGATTTCACTCTGCTTGCTCCACCATTAATGTTCCCCAATCTTCGCGAGCGATCGACTGTACAAAACGAACATATGATGTCCTTGGCTCTGTCGGATATCGGCGGGTCTGCTGGGAAGGTGATGGGTTTCTCCACGATCCTGTTGCACCAGTTAGAAACAGCAGCCCCAGCACTCCTAGCGAAAACCACAACGGGACTCACTGTTTGTATATCTCTAGGGGGTTCTGGTGCCAGAATGGGGGATAGCCCGTAAGAAATTCATATAGTAAAATGCCAAGCGCCCACCAGTCTACGGCCGTGGTGTGTCCTTTGTTATGTATGACTTCCGGGGCCAGGTATTCTGGGGTGCCGCACAGCGTGTATGTTTCTACAGGCCGGTCGTCGTGATACCCAAGCCTCTTTGCAAATCCGAAATCAACGAGCTTGATGTGGCCTTCCTTGTCGAGGAGCAAGTTTTCCGGCTTGAGATCTCTGTAAGCTACGCCGCCCTGATGCTCGTGGAGATATTCCAGCACGAGAACAATCTCCGCAGCGTAGAATCGCGCCACCGGTTCATCGAAGCGGCGAAATTTCCTCAGGTAACTAAAGAGCTCACCGCCAGGGACGTAGTCGAGAAGCATATAGAGAGAATCGGTATCGGCAAAGGAGGCAATCAGGGTCGTGATGAAGGGGTGGCCGGCGACGTCAGCGAGGACGGCGCGCTCGTGGCGCACATGATCGATCTGCTTCAGCTTGATGACTTCCGTTTTTCGAAGTATCTTCAGCGCGTAGACCTCGGGGTCGTCTTGCTGGTCGAGCGCCACGTTTGCGCTGGCAGGTCGAACCAGACACACACGGGCAAAGGTTCCTGGATGTCGTCAGCTGCAACGCAGAGCCAAAGCGAGGCGGAGGGGGCGGATACGGACCTGTACCAAGGGTCCTCACAAGCTTGAAATTCGAAAGCTTGAATTTCTGCACTGGGGGTAGTGGCTGCACCATACTGCTACTGTGGCCTGGCATGTTGGGCTCAGCAGGGTCCGCCGTGCCATAGCCGGCAGGCTGGGCAACTGAAGATGACGCCATGGTGCTGGCCAGGCGTGAAGCGACCTATTTGTGTGTGTTGCAATTCAAGAGTAGCAGTCTCCATCAGCAGTCTGTTACCGCCTGTGGATGCAAAACGGGACGTCGAGCACAGCAAGGCGATCGATCAATGCAGCGATCTGGCGCGATCCATGGCCGCAACTGAAGCTGGCAGGTGGCTTGCTGGTCGGACGTCTTCGGACGATGGCTGAGTGAAGGCGCGATATCAGCAGTTTCGCCAGATTTGTTCTATGGCGAATGCAGGTGGCTGTACAAGCGGAAATGCGATGCAAAGACCTAAGCGCTGCTCTCCATTCAACCCGCGACATCACTGATGATGATGCTCAACAGCCCACAGTGCGTCAGGTGGGGCAATGGCGGGCACAACGACAGAAGGTACTTCCTCGCGGCCTCCTGCGCTCCGCCAAGGTACCTTGGGTGGGGCAGCAGCTATTACTATCAGAGGTACCTCAGGCGGGGCAGCCCGAGCTAAGTGTGGCTTGATGGTGCGAAGGCAGTGTGGCGCCAGGCCTACAAGCCCCCTGAGGAACCTGTCCAGCTTGTACCCATCACATCCCACCACCAGCCGGTACATGTGTGGGAAGGGAGCTCCACCGACTCGAGGTCAGGTAGGCAATGACATATGTAGCGCGAGCAGACACACAAGACAGCAAACAATCAATCCACGCCCAAGCTGGATAAGCACCTACATCGCTCGCTCGCATCTAGGAATACCCCGCCGANGACGATCTCCCATCAATCTGACCACCGCAGGCGCTTAATCGCCCGCCTACCCGCTGTGCTCGGCGGCACACGATTTGGTGTGCGTGCGCCCCCCAGCTGTGAGGGCTGAGACGACGAGAGCTGCGTTCCGGCGCCATGCGCGTCTGACGAAACCACATCAATCATGTTCTCCAACTTTACAAACATAGTGCAGAAGGCACAGCAGCTCATCGACCCCACCCAGGGCCTGAACCTCTCCAGCTCAGACCGAAATCCTTCCAAGGCGTCGCTGTTCCAGAGCCAGTTCCGGCTCCCAGCGTCCCAGAACCCCCTCTACGAAATCAGCGCCGAGCTCACCATCCCGCCATCGAATGCTACAGGAGGCGAGAAGGACCATGATAGAGGATGGCACTACGCGGGCAAGCTGCATTTGTCGGAAGCGTTCATATGCTTCTCTACGACGCCCACCAGCTTCCTGCAATCGGCGAGTACCAGCACCTCGTCCGCTTTCACCGGTCAGACACACGGCGGCGGGCCGAGTGGGAACGGCTTTACATTTCCCCTTTGCGCCATCAGACGTGTGGAAAGACTGAACAGCCAAAATTTTCAGGTACTGCAAGACGATACTGGTTCGTGGTGCCTCGCTAACAGTGCATGCCTAGTTTGCCCTCGCCATCACGACTTGGAACGGGCTCCTCGCGGAGAACCAGAAAGACAAGGACACCGGCGCAAGAGACAATAGGGACATCAAGGAGCAACGCATAACCATCCACCTAGCAGGCTCTAGACAGGCCTGCGAGCGATTCTGCGACGGTCTGAAGAAGGGCTTGCGAGCTGGCGTGGGCAATGTCGGCAAGCTGCGCAGAGTCGTCGCTGAATGCTACTCGGAGCACCTCCTGCGAGTGGAGGAGAGGAAAGATAGCACTCCTCCCGACGCGGGGCTAGGCATGACGTTCCGATACCCCGGCGACCCGAAAAAGCTGAGGGACAGGGCCAAGATGCGGCTCTGGGCAGAGTATCTTCGAGACAACGGCCGAAATGCGACACTGATACGCCAACCCACCTTCCATAAGCTCATTCGTGTCGGCCTGCCAAATCGGCTGCGCGGAGAAATGTGGGAGCTGACCTCGGGCTCGCTATACCTGCGGTTGGAGTCGCCGACGCTGTACGCGGACACGCTAGCCAAGTTTGAGGGCCAGGAGTCGCTCGCCATCGACGAGATCGAAAAGGACCTGAACAGAAGCTTGCCAGAGTACCCGGGTTTCCAAAGCGAGGAGGGCATCGGACGCCTGCGCCGCGTATTGACTGCTTACAGCTGGGTCAACACTGATGTAGGCTACTGCCAGGCGATGAACATCGTTGTGGCCGCTCTTCTCATATACATGTCCGAGTCCCAGGCGTTCTTCCTGCTCTCGGCCCTGTGTGACCGCCTGGTTCCCGGATACTACTCCACCACCATGTATGGCACTCTGCTGGATCAGAAGGTCTTCGAGTCTCTCGTCGAGCGCACCATGCCTATTCTGTGGGAGCACCTCGTGAAGAGTGACGTCCAGCTCTCTGTGGTGTCTCTGCCATGGTTTCTTTCTTTATACATCAACTCCATGCCGCTCGTTTTTGCATTCCGCGTCCTGGACGTATTCTTCGTCGAGGGCCCGAAGGTGCTCTTCCAGGTTGGTCTGGCCATTCTGCGCATCAACGGAGAAGAGTTGCTTGACGCCGCTGACGACGGCGCTTTTATATCGGTCCTAAAGGGGTACTTTGCGAGACTAGATCAGTCTGCTCACCCCAAGTCCGAGAACCCCAAGCTCCGCGCAGTGACGCGGTTTCAGGAACTCATGGTCGTCGCCTTCAAGGAGTTCTCAGGCATCACCCACAGCAGCATCACGGAGCTGCGATTGCAGAAGAAAGATGCCGTCCTCAACAATATCGAAAACTTTGCCAAGAGAACGGCCATACGAAACCTGGGTCCTGATAGCAAGCTGCTCTCAAACGATGAGCTGGGCTCCCTCTACGACAGGTTTTACAATGTGCTGTACGAGCGTCAACAGCGGGATCGCATGATGCAAGAGGAGGCGCTGCGCCGCGCCAAGGCCAGCAGGATGCGCGCCTCCGAGATCTTCTCTGCGAGTGCGCCGGACCAGGTAGAAAAGGGCCGCGTCGGYTCCGTGCTTGTCGCTGAGTACGCCCTCAAGGCGACGGAGCGCGACGCCGAGCCCCATCTGCTGTCGGCCATTGCCAGAGCCTCGCTCGAGGCACACAACCCTGCGAGCGAAGCCAACATTCGCTGCCTTTTGAGCCCTGCCGGCATTAAAGAGATTGCCGCGGCCGCTGGATGGAAGGTTGGCGACGAGTCCAACATTGTTCCCGGACCCGGTCTCTTGGATGGTGTTTGGGAGACTGGCGAGGTCCGCAGCAAGAGCTTCGTCGAAGAGGTTGAGAAGCGCATCGAGTCTCCTCGTGTCAAGGAGATGCTTCTGTCTTCTCGAGAGGCCGTCATTGCCTCATTTGCTGCCATGGATGGCCGCAAGACTCGCACTATGGACGTCTGGGCTACCTCTCTTACGCCGGCTGAATAAGAATCAAATTTCAAAGTCCTATCAATAGGTACATATTACAAAGAACGTGCAAAAGTTATCTATACCTGGCCCTCTTCCTTTTGATTTTGCATGTAATCATCCTCAAACGGAACTTGCCCAAGCGACTTCCAGCATTGAGCAGCCATGAGCGCATCGTCCTTCTCCTTACTTCTCCACAGAATATCCGACTTACCATCACTCAAATGCGTGACTGAGCGGTCCTAGTTGTGTCATTATTAGCAAGTTTCTTCACTAATTTCTTCGCCTCAGAACTTACCAGTCCCAGAGTTAGCTTGATGAGGCTTTCCGGCCAGGTGTGTTGGTATTCGTGTTTTGGTACTTTGCCGTCTATGGCAAGGAGGATATTCTCAGCTGCCACAACGGACTGCTGCATAGCAGACCGAGCATTGGGCGTAGGAACGTCCATGTCAGTGACATCACCGCAGCTGTAGATATTTTGATACTTTTCGTCGACAAGTTGCAGAGTGGGCTTGACCTTGATGTAACCCGAGGAGGAAATGGAGTTTGGCGAAAGCGTCGACAGGATTGATGAGTTCGGCTTTTGACCCGTGCAGTTGATCTAAACCGTTCAGTCGGAATTTTTACACGCGAGAAAAAGAAAAAAAAAACTTATGACTTACGAAAAAGTTGCACTCAATTTTGCGACCCGACTTCAGCGTCACGGTACCATTGGCGTCATCCTCTTCAATGACACGGTCTTCCAAGATGACCTCCACGTCGAGGCGTTTCAAACCCTCCAGGGCGGCTGTCTGCAAATCCTTTCCAAATCGATGCATCACGGCCGCGCGTGAATGCACCAGGATGATGTGCTTGTCCGGATAGAAGCTCTTTGCATCCGTTGCCACCTCGACACCTGCCGCGCCGCCGCCCACGACGACGACCGTATCCGCCTTGGCGATGCGCTGCTGCATCGTCTGCAGGAGCTTGACACCCTCAACCTTCTCCGTATTGTTCAC
>JANAKD010000159.1:0-32496 GCA_027627215.1 Lecanicillium saksenae | reverse complement strand
GGATACTGTTCGGTGTGTTGGGGATAGGCTGGCGTGGCGAGATGGGGAACCGGGGCTTCCTCTCGACGGGCAAGCTGGGCACGCGGGCGGTGCGATAATCGGCTGAACATGTACAGTATTATCCAAAACAATATATATACTAATGCTCGAAAGCACGGTTACGGCTACTACGCCTCCCTGACTCCTCCAGGATGCTCTGTGTAAGAAGACTTTCACATATCAACCGCTACATTTTGTACGGCCGATGCAGCTTCGACAACCCCATTCATCCTGGTGTCTTCCTCGTCCGATATTATAGCCTTGGAAGCAGCCATATTTCCTTCCCAGTATAAGACAAGACATGCTTCATACCTGGTGCCACACGTACAAGGCTGGCAGGCTCCGAACAACGGCGCCGGGCTGGCTGAATTCGAAAGCAAACAGGTGTTTGCCTGCAGGCCTGTATGCTGCATTATCACCACTGTCACATAGAAACATCTTTTGCATGTTTTATCTTTTAGTTATTCTCATATCTCCTGTATATTCAATTGTACCAATGTTCGTTGTATTCAGTATCGGATGATTGTCCTTCCCCGGCAAGATGTGGCTAGTTTCAAGCGGCCCTCGCAGGTCACATTTCAATTTCGCAATTGTGATTATTGTATTAATGTTGAGAAGATTGGGTATCCTCGGTCTCTCGGTGCAGGTATGTCTGGTGTACAACTGTTTCCCGCACTTCTACCAACTTCATGAATGGAGTTGTTGCCTCCAAACTCGTGTGGAACGGTGGCCAAGATGATCTTGAGGACGGCAAGGACGGCAAGAAGACAGTCCACGCGCGAGGAGTTATGCTATAGCAGATACGTTTGCGTTCTATATTTAAGGCCTTTTTTTATCTATTTTATTTTATTTATCTATTTTATTTTACTTATATTTCTTATCTTCTTTATATCTCTTATTTTCTTTATATCTCTTATTTTCTTTACAGTATATCTCTTATTTTCTTTCTATATGCTATATTTCGTTTACCGTAACAGCCGAAACGGGTGTCGCGGGTGAGCACATACACAACAAATTTAGTTGGGAGCAGCCCAAAAAAAAAAGGTTGTACCTGCTAAGTACCTTTTTGTTTGCTCTTAACAGGCCTTTCAGTAGGTAACGGCTAATTGTCGCTTAATGCTCTACTAAATATTTTCATCGTTACACACAGTAAAACGTCTTTAAAAGGCACGAAAAGCATCTTTCTCTGCATTTATGCAGGCTGGATCAGCTGTCTCAGAGCACCTTCCCAATTTGTTAGCAGGCGCCTTAGCTCGTCAGGCACTGTTCTGTATCTCAGCCCTAGTGTGCGTATATTTGGTGGGAAGTCCCCCATATTTGGTGGCAATCTCGTAGGCGCTCCCTGATCTCTGGGTCGATAGTATGAGCGTCCACACCATTAAAATCCAAACACTTTTCAGTTCAATTTCAACCATTTTCTTCTACTTTTCTAGATCTTGGACAAAATCATCGCATATTCCTGGCAGTTTTGCGTGATAGACGATGAGATAGCCATGGGAACCTGTGAAAATGGATGGAAGCTAGCGTAGAGGCTACGGTGTCCACATTGTCGCTGGCTGGGTCGGTCACCGTAAGGTCGGTCGCTGCAGTAGCTGGTAGGGTCGGTCGCACTGCGCCGACTCGGTGATGCGCTTCCTTACCTGCTTCATCAGTGCTGCTGCCGGTACTTGCTGTGCAAAACCAGATAGATACTGAAGATTTTAACTTTGGCAATTTTGACGATGAGTTTGATCTTCGAACCCCCAGAAGGGACAGGAGTTTCAGCGTAAATATCTTCGCCGAAGAGCCCAACCGAGCCGACACTGCGACGCCCCTGAGACGACTCCCACTACTGCGACTTTGGGAGGCTGACAAGCAATATGACAGAAGTGAACCTATCTGTTTTCATTACGATTTCATATGGAAGGCGTCCCTCCGCGAAAATATTAGACAACGGCCGATTATCGGAAACGACCAGCCGGGTGATCTTATCCTTGCTCCGAGTGATTTCTAGAAGGAAATTTTCAAGCGCAGCTTAAGAGTAACATAGCAAGCGACGAGAGACTTCCAGCACGAGAATTCTCGTGTGAAGAGACGATCGTCGCTATATCGATCGAGAGTACACGCGGCCGTGGCCTAAAAGACAAGGTGTCCGGCCACAACATTAGATAGAGCGTTGTTGCCCAGCACATTAAAAGTCTTTCTATATTGTTCAAGGCAGGTAGGAAGATAACATTCTCCCTAAATTTATATACAAGGGAGTTACTAATCAGCCTATCACGCGCGCACGACCTGGGAAAAGGAAATATGGGAGAGCTTCGGTTGCTTTACGCTTCTGAGGCGACCTGATGGGTGTCGGCGATGAAACCATCATCGCCAATGGATACTTGGCGAATTCGGCTCCATTGTTGCCTGTACTCAGAAATTCTGGATACCATGCTTGACGGCTGATAAAATTTCTACCCCATATAGCCTGTGCGACAGAAACTCGAACGAGTGTTGCTTCCTCTTTAACCAATCTGCTGATCTTGTGTTGGGAGATGTAAACAGTGTTCTTCGTAAACTTGATATGTTTCTTCAAGTCACTCAAGTAAGAGTTTTTCTCATGGCCTGACCAGAGAGGAAACAAACGTAACTGAGTTTGCGACTTATCATTGTTTGCCGCAGCGCTGTATTAATCTGGGCTGGGGGACGTTTCGGGCATATATAGAATAGGAAAGCGCCCAACAGTGAAGCAATAGGAAGCAGGCCGTACCGAGAGATGAACAGGAGAAAAAAAAAGTGATCGACCGGTTTAGGAAGATGACCGTGAAACGCGGTGATATCGCAACATTTGAGAAGACGCAGAAGAAGAAGCGACGTTGAAGAGCGCAAGTCACTAGAGAAAAAGAGAGAGGGCTTTTATTGAGGAAAATTCATACAGAGTGCGCGTTTGCATAAGAATTCGGCCAGCATTTGGCGCGTCTGTTTGTTGGCCTCCTGCAAACGAGTCTACAAGCAGGCTGATGCAGTTGCTTCGCTGATAGCGAGGCAAGTTGCTTTTCGTTCAAATGGATGGCTGCTCACACAGTACTTGTTTGAGAGCCTGTTATTGTAATAACCTCAAAATATTGATCTCTATTGATATCCATAAACTTACATCCACAGTCCATCACTCACATGTTGAAAATATTATTTGAACCACCCTCCTCTCCCAATCGGTGTTGTTTGCGCTGAATTTCATTGAGGCCCACAGCTAAGCAGAAGACGTTCGCTGCCTAGATATTGCCAGCGAGTTACCCCCCGAGTGCTGTACCAAAAGCCCATAAAAAGGTCTTTATGATTTCACAAAAAAATAAAACAAAAAATAGATAGAAATCGACGCTAATTTAGCGTGCTGTTGATCGGCCACGGACTTCTAGCCTATTCCCAAGGCACTGCTGTTGCTGTAATCCTCACGTCATGACATCAATCTCATCCTCCGCGGAACACTGCGCAGGGCGAGGAAGTAATTACCGAGAGGATAGAATTATGTCACCAGGTGCATAAACATATATATCAACTGTAAGTTTAAATTTCAGGCGATGCATATGCAGCTTCTCACCTTCAAGAGACACCTCATTTTTTAAAGCACCTCCTCAATATGACGTCCGAGTTTAAGAACGGCGAGTAATTCAATGATTCAAGAAACGATAAGAAAAATAACAATTAGAATCAGAAAGCGATATTCCTGTATCAAAGCAAAGCTTTCCAGGCAAAGATCACGACATGCCCAACCCCCAGCCCACTCGCGATCAGCTCCCAGGCAGTGGCGGAAATGCGGAAACATATCGAGCTGCGAATAAACTGCAAGGCAAACGAGCGATAATTACCGGAGGAGATAGCGGTATCGGAGCGGCCACCGCAGTGTTGTTTGCGCGAGAGGGCGCCATGTCCACTATTGCCTACCTTCCAGAGGAGGAGAAAGATGCACAAGAGACTCGGAAACAGGTTGAAGAGCTTGGTGGCACCTGTCACTTAGTTGCGCTTGATCTTGTGAAACGTGAAAACTGCAAAAAGGTAGTAAATTTCGCTGTGGAAAGAATGGGTGGCGTCGACATCTTATTCAACAACGCTGCTTGTGAGTTGCAGTGCTTGATAAACTCTTCCAAAGCTGACAGTAGTCTAGATCAAATGGTTGTGGAGGACATTTCCGACCTTTCAGAAGATCAGTGGGAACACACATTCGACATCAACATGCATACATACTTTTACATGGCAAAGTACTGCCTAGAGCACATGGCTGGCGGTGCCACAATTATCAACAATGCGTCAATCAACGCTTACATTGGCAGACCTGATCTTCTTGACTACACTTCAACTAAAGGCGCCATTGTGTCTTTTACGCGCGGTCTCAGCAATCAATGTCTGTCAAAAGACATTCGTATCAATGCTGTAGCACCTGGCCCTGGTAAGCAAATACGCGAGCCTGTCCAACTCTGAAAATATTAACGATGAGCGCCTACAGTATGGACCCCATTAATCCCGTCGACGATGAATGACAAGGCACAGAAAGAATTCACGAGTCCAATGGGCAGGCCAGCGCAGCCTTCGGAGATTGCGACCTGTGTTGTTTTTTTGGCATCAATGGATAGTTCTTGCGTCAGTGGCCAGACGATTCATTGTAATGGCGGAGTTGTAGTAAACGGCTAGACTGACTTGGGGACGTCAGTCGCTAGTTATTCATAATACAGTAGGGAATTGTGGTTTAACAAATTTTCCTTCGGGCCAGGTCGCTCAAGCCACGTGACCAGTACTTCGAAAACCTGATGGAAGACTTTCTCTATCTGTTGTGGAATTTCATGGCTGAAATTCATCTTTTCGCGCGAATAAATCATACGTCTCAGACTTGACCGAACAATCCAGCCTTGATACAGCTTTATGCGTCCGTCCTATCCGTGTCCAAAAATTGGACACAATGGGGCTCACACCAACGTCATAGACAGTTAAAATGCATATTCGAATATTGATTATTGGATAAATAGCTCATGAAGGAGTAAATGCTCCGGTCTAGTGTGGAAAATAAAGAGGGCTTCCGCTTGCTAGTGTGACAGCATCTTTCGTCATAGTGATGGACATCAAACGTTCGAGAGCAATACATTTCGTTTTCGATACATTAGCCAACTTCATGATGTAGATTCCATAGCTAAAATACTGATCATTATCCGCTAGCGATTTTTCTTTCGCCAATTAGGTTTTAGTTCCAACTCCGTGGACAAAATGAATGCGCCTATTTAAGCACACGAATCCGCGCGAATAGAGTACTTCGCAGCATCGCCTTTTCAAGCCAAATTAACTGATCTTTCTTTTTTCAAGATGGGATATCCTGAAACTTTTAGCGGCTTTTGTGTCGAAGGCCCGAAGACTTGGAACAAATTTCACAAGCGGGAAATCAAGCCGAAGCCGTTTGGAGATCATGACATTGATGTCCAAATCGATGCCTGCAGCATATGCAGCTCGGATCTACACACTGTTACAGGTGGATGGGGGGAATATGAGGGACCTCTATGTGTCGGCCACGAAGTTGTCGGTAAAGCTGTCAACGTTGGCAAGCACGTGCAAAGCATCAGGGTTGGTGACCGGGTAGGCGTCGGTGCTCAGGTCTGGTCTTGCCTGGAGTGCGACCTATGCAAAGATAGCAACGAAAACTATTGTCCCCGTATGGTGGACACCTACAATGCCCAGTATGAGGACGGTAGCTGGGCCCATGGAGGTTTTGCATCGCACATCCGAGCTCATGACTACTTCACCTTCAAAATACCGGAAAAGCTGGAAACCAACGCGGCAGCACCTTTACTGTGCGCAGGAATCACAACTTATTCACCACTTATACGCGCTGGCGTAGGCCCTGGAAAGCTTGTTGGAGTTATCGGCATTGGGGGTCTAGGCCACCTCGGCTTGCAGTGGGCAGTCGCGCTCGGAGCTGAAGCTATTGCTATCACTCATTCCCCGAGTAAAGTCAAAGATTGCAAGAAGTTAGGTGCAAGAGATGTCATTTTGACTGGGGAAGAAGGATGGAATAAGCCCTGGAAAGCCAAATTCGACTTCGTTTTAAACTGTGCGGATATCACCGACAAATTCGACATGGCGACTTATCTTTCCATTGTCAAGCCAACTGGCGACTTTCATTTGGTTGGCATTCCGGATAATCCGCTTCCGCAGATGTCAGCAGGACTTTTTGCTGGCGGCGCACCAAAGCTCACCGGCAGTCATCTTGGAAACCATCAGGAGATGGACGCACTCCTTCAGCTTGCCGTGGAGAAAGGTGTAAGACCATGGGTTGAGGTGATGCCCATTTCGGAAAAATCTTGCGGCGAGGCTTTTGAACTTCAGAAGGCCAACAAATTCCGATACCGGTGTACGCTGACGCAGTTTGAAAAGGCTTTTGAGAGATAATTCTGGCCTTAAAATAAACTGCTTAATCCAAATATGGTATTATGGGAATGGTGGTTTCAATACTCGTCCTCTGAATAAGAGAGGCATGGGAAGCTTTTTCCAGTTTTGAATTACTGTAAAACTACTTTAAAAAAGTTTAATGAATACTGTCGTTTCAACGTCCAACTCAGGAGCGATGGCGTACCATGAGGGCATCGGTGATAGCAATCGTAGCAGGCGAGTGGCGACGAGCATGGGATTACTAGCCATTATTGACATCAGCATCTCATAACAGACACTTTCCCCATTTTCTCAATTTGTATGATCAAAGTAATCTTACGCTGTTTTTTCATCTCGTCATAGTTGCCGGAAGTGACTATCCTCCTCCAACCCCGATTGAACCATCGCATCTATCCGCTGATGATCCAATCATGAGACAGAGGTGACGTCATGCAATAGCTTCGAGGCCGAAAAGGAAGATATGGTATAAATTCTAGCTCTAGATTGTTGAACTCGAATTCGTAATGGTGTTGTGTCGTGCGCCTCATGTGCTGTGCTGTCGTCATTCCATCGTCAGCGCTTTACCACGTATAAAGCCCCGTCATGCTGGCCATTCAAAACTTTCTCTGGGAATATGTAGCAATATTCATGCGGAATCTTTCCCGGCCTGTGATTTAATTACCGTAATATTTTCTTATTTCATAATGGCACTCGCTCAAGCTGCAAATATTGCCGAGAAGGCTCTTGGCCATGACAAGAATGCTATCACGAAGCAGGACATGTCGACTTTCCCTTCTGGTGGTGAAAGCGACTTGATGAAAGCCCTAGTTTGGATGGGAAAGAACGATGTACAAATTGGCAAGTCTTCATCGACGAAACTCAGTTGTAGCTCCGCGATTAACTGGTTTTAGCGGACGTGCCCAAGCCCAAGCTGGTGGAAGATCGCGATGTTATTCTCAAAGTAACCGGAAGTACAGTATGTGGTTCTGATCTCCACTTGTTACACGGATCAATTTTGCAAATGAAAAAGGGTGATATTCTTGGTCATGAATTCTGTGGTACAGCCGAATTGGTTGGGCGCCAAGTACACAATGTCGAAGTTGGGAAACGCTACGTGGCTTCGTTTCAAATCGCCTGCGGTGATTGCTACTTCTGCGAAAGGAAGCTATCTTCACAATGTGAGAAAACGAATGCCAGTAATACAGAGAAAAGCATGTACGGCGGAAGAACAGCCGGAATTTTTGGCTACTCGCACCTCACAGGTGGGTTTGCTGGTGGACAGGCTGAGTATGTTCGTGTTCCCATGGGCGACGTCAACTTGCTTGAAATACCGGAGGATATTCCAGATGAGAAAGGTATGGTCCTCAATTCAAAAAAGAATAGACATTAACTAAATAATGGCAGCTCTGTTTTTATCGGATGTACTGGCAACGTCATATCACTGTGTCGTTGACACTTGTGTCCGTCAAGACGATAGAGTTGCTATTTTTGGCGCTGGTCCGATTGGTCAAATGGCTGGCAGATTTGCTCTGATTCAAGGAGCTGAGAAAATTATCTTTGTCGATACCGAACCGCGCATCACAGTCATCAAGTCGCACTTCAAAAGCGAAGAAGTCGACGTGGTAGACTATAAGAAGCTTTCGAATAGCTCGCTCAGCTCCAACACTGTTGTCAGCCAGCTGAAAAAGCTATGCGATGGCCGTGGGCCAGACGTAGCTCTTGAGTGTGCGGCTGGCGAGTATCCGAAGAGCTGGTTACATTGGCTTGAGATGAATACCGGCGCGGAGACGGACACAAGCGAGATTGTGAACGAGTGTATCGAGAGTGTGCGATCATTTGGGCGCTGTGGTGTTACTGGAGTTTATGCCGGCTTCGTAAGTTGATGCGTCCTCTACAAAAATCTTTGCTAATCGGGTAGACAAATCACTTTAATATCGGATCGCTTATGCAGAGAGGTATTAGGCTCATTGGAAACGGCCAAGCCCCGGTCCACAAGTACTGGAAAGGTCTCCTAGAGGACATCCAGGGGGGAAGAATAAATCCTCTGGAAATGGTTTCCCATCGTGTGCGGCTGGAAGATCTGGATAAAGTATATCATGCTTTTGATGCGAAAAGGGATGGCATGCAGAAAGTATTTGTTGAGACTAAGTTCTCATTTCCTGCCGCTAAAGGAAGCCCGACCCTGACGAGATATTGAAACAGCCTCGATTCGCATAAAGCAGATCCTCGTCAATATCCCGAAATTGATCAACACCCTTGGGTAACTTTCTGATATGGTTCGTTTACTGCTGGCGTGTTACGGAAAGAAGAGATGTGTGGTGCGCATTCAACATCCGCAGTAGGCTGCGTTTAGTACCTGAAAGAAACCACGCTTCACATACTAGCTCAGACAACAAGTGCTTAGCCTACAGATATAGATACATGTGCAATAAGGCACTGATTTACTTTAGGGTTTTTGAAATCGGGATATATAGAAGGGCGACGTTATGCTAGTTATGGAAGAGAAATACTAACTTGGTCTAAACCCCTATGTCGCGGCGGTATCAAGGCAATCCTTTGTGCAGAAGCAAGTCGCGTTCAGCCTACGATCCAGTAATTAGTTCAATTGTGCGCATAGATAGACACCATGGATGAACAAAAAGTTGGTATTACTATCAGTTTCAAAAGGATTCGAGAAGGCGGACCTGGGAAGCTATTGCATGCCCGTGACATCAAAATCGCCTTAAAAAGACACAGCTCAGCAACTTGAGATGGATGGCACCATAACATATGTGTTAGTGGCAGCGAGGGGGATAAGAAATCACCAGAGGGTCTGTTTGTCGACTTAGACGTCGAGCCCTACAAACGGCCGAGAAAATGATAGCGGGAATAAAGAAAAAACCGAGAGCGAGGTCTAGAAGGAGAGGATGGCGGCTTCGCGTTTACAAACGAAACCGCTGTAGAGGCAAATACGACAAAAAGGGACCGCATTGTCTGGTGGATCACTAGGGGGATCACCATAAGCTGCACTACAAAGATCTTAAGGCTCTGAATGGCTACTACAAGGACAACATGGAAGAGGGCGAAACATTTACTGACGTTGATATCACCAGTCTAGTCCCGTCGCACATTTTAAGAGATCTCGAGTAGATCTGATGATTCTAAGGGTGAACTTGCTGAAGAACTTAACAAGTACTTCACTTTCCTCCTGACTAAAGTGCAAAGTGATAGGGATAGAATGAATTAGAGGCCAGAATGAAGTTTACTAGAAAGCTGGACATTGAGTTCAACTCTATAGAAGTGAAAACAAATCAGAGAGAAAGTTGAGTGGAATAAGTAACAGACTGAAGAGACGGTCATATTCGCTCTTTTATGTCGCCACAGCCTTTTTCTCGCGCTGGTTATTGGAGACGCGGTTCACGCGGGGACCGTCGTACTTAGTACCAAAAATCTGGTCCCAGAAGATAAAAAAAGGCTGAGAGAAGTTGGTCTTGATGCCCCAAGGCTGGTGGTGAATGTCATGATAGACGGCGTTGTTATTGGTGATAAGCTGGAAGGGATCCCATGGGAAAGCGTAGCCGCAATGGTCGTCTATGGTCTTCATGGTGGAGAAAGTGAAGAAACAGGTGCTCTGCAGACTAGTCATGCTGGTAGCCTTGAAACCAGTGCCCGCGCCGAGGATGTCGAGGAGGAACCCCTCAAACGGGTGATTGTACAGGGCGCCGTAGGCGTACGGGACGTAGAGGCGGTGATGGCGAGAGTGGAAAGTGGCTGACACCTCATGTCAGCACTGGATTTAATTATAAGAAAGTGGATGAGAGGGGAAGCTCACTGTATAGCCATCGATTCATGTGCATGAGGCGATGGAGAAAGTACTGCCATGTGTCGAGAATAAGGACGGCGGCAAAGAACTGCAGTGCTGGTACGAGGAAATGGTAGATAAACTTGGCGACGGCCATTTCCCAGCCCGCGAAGCAGGGCAACTCAGCATCACTCTTTAAAAACGGATAATATCCGTCTGCAACGATGCTGGCGAGCAGCGGGAATGAAGGGGGTATGTTATTCGAAAGGGCCTTCGCATCGACCCCCGCAAAGCGAAGGAGGCCTGGGATCGCGCGTTGCAAGAGTCGGACGCGCGTGGCCCATACGGCCACCTCGTAGTCATCCTTGCCAATGTGTTCGGGCGGGTCGGCCAGCTGTAGTACGGCACTCGTGGCAACTTGCATCAGCTGCTGAATGATGACATCGCGCGCGACTTCGTAACGGGACGCGTGGTTACGGCGGGTAATTTCTTCGGGGCTATGCCAGCGGTACTGGGGGAAGAGATCGAGCGTGTCGATGGTACGGAAGAGCAGGCTCATGGACCAGTAGATAGCGATGGGAAGAAGCAGCGATAGCTAGAAATCGGGGCACCAAGAGAAGAGGTCGGGCTGCGGCTGGAGGTCGTAAGATGGCAAGGGCGGGAAACCTGTACCGGAAACGGTGGTGTTTCTAGCCATGATGTATGCAGATGTTGTTGCATTGAGTATTATACTTCCAGGCGCTCTTTACCAAAAGCATTTTTTCAAGGGTGTCGCGATACCTTTGAAGGCAGCGGAGGCGGCTGTCCACAAAGACCGAAATTGCAGCCGACGAATTGTCCGTCGATGCGAAGACCCCGGGTAGGTATCTTGGGGAAAAGGGGAAAAGTCGCTGGAAGCTGCGGAAGCACGGCTCTAAAATCGCAGTGGATTCCTGCTGGAATGAACTTCCTCGTTTGCTTTGGCAAGGGTGGCAAGTTCGCTCCAGGGACCTGGCTCGTGCTCTACCCGTTTCCAACAAACCGAGTGACATATAGAAACAGGCAATTTCCAGTGGTTTTACTTAGTGTCTGTAATAGTGGTAGGGTGGAGGTACACTTATTGTTCAAAAGTCTACCTTGCCACCCTGCTACTAAGACTCACTAAATGCACCTGCGACACCCATTTCGATTTTTACGGTAGAAATATTCTCTACTATAAAAACTAGCTCGTGTTATCAGCAATTATTCATGTCTGCTGACAGCCTGTCGCGACTGATTGCAGGCTTATACTTTGTGGAGGCTCGCCATGCAGAAGAATGTCAAATCTGCACATTCTCCGTGACTCTGGCACTAAAAGTTGGCGCGAGGCTTTTATAAGCAGACCATATTCTTCTTCTTCTACGACCTTTCGCGCAACGGCCGCCGTGACTGGTGCGTCCCAGATCCCTTCGCGATGGAACACGGACTCCAGCATCTTGACACCCTGCCAGCGGACGACATGATCGCGGCACTTGGTGGCAATATAGTACAACGGTGCCAGACAACCTAGATCCATAATGAAGTGGCGGAGATCCGGCTTGGTTTGATCTACCTGATACAGATCCTGCAATAATCTCAGCATAGAGGTGAAGCGATGCAGTTGCGTGTCGAATGCCATCTCGTTCCCGGCGCAGAAACTTAGCTCGGCGATAATTGTTGCCATTTCGTAATAAACAGGAATAATGAGACCAATTTTTGTATCTGTACGACTGGGGCCGTGGTCTTGGGGTGCTTCTTGTTTCAGCATCAGGTCAAATTTCGCACGCCATTGGCGAAGAGTGCGCAATATTGACTGCTGAGCGTCGAAGAATATATTTCGCTTTTGGCTGAAAGTGTTTTCCAATTTGCTATCATAACAAACCCGAGTTAGGTGGACCGACTTGATGATAATTTGGGCCAGAGTATTCCAGGCGTCTTTGAGGGTAGCAAAGTGTCGTGAGCGCGGCAGAGTGCATCGGTATGTGGCATGCTTGTCTGCGTAGAAACCGGTTGAGCGTTGATTAGCTGACAGATTCCAAAGCGTAAGCTGAAGCTCCATCCTCAAAAATGCTTCCTTTATCCAATTGTCGACTGGTGACGCTGTGCTCGTCAGAATAGCCAGTCCGCTCTGAATGTGGGTATGCGCGGCAATTACATGCCCTCTCATACATTCAAGCGAAACAAACAGAATACAAGCTATAAGAAGCGCTTGTAAACTGACAGCGTCCGCATTCGTCTTTCGGGTCTGCTCCACGGTTGATGTATGCGCGCGCAGGTGCTGAAGTGCTTTCATATAGTTGCAGATGGCTGGTAGAGACGAATGCAACTCTGGTCGGTACGCATTGCAGAGCTGAGAGGCATCTTCTGAGTTTGGCGCACCAAGAATAATCTCGCGATGCAAGGCGCCGAGTGCCATGCTGGCATAAAGAACAGCAGGCTGACTATGGCTGGCTTGCAGTATTAACTTAGACCAAAACTCGGTCTGGCAGGTCGCCGGCAGCTTCCGCATAGTACGCAGTTCAAACCACTGCAAGTTCTGCCGCTCCTGCAGGCTCATGCTGGCGAAAATGGCAGCGCGCATGGCTGCTGGGATAGGATGATGCAGACCATGCGGCGGCACGCCTTTGTAGCCATCGCACTTGCGGCCAGTGGAGAGACAGCGCTGGCACACCGGATAACCTTCGTCGCACTTAATCTTGCGAATTCTGTGACGTCTGTGTTTAGCAAAAAAGTCGGTATGCAAAAAGCTATGACGTACTTGCAGGTTTTGCACCCAGACTTGGAATACATTTCTGGAGGTGAGATGTGATAATAGCGGCTAAAGGAAGGAGAGAACAGGATGGAGATGCCACCAGTATAATAAGCTGGCTCGGAAGATATACAAGTGATCGACATTGGAGACAGAGGGTCTAAGTCAGCATCGGTGATTGGCCAGCTCGGCATTTTGCAAGGTGATCTGCGCTAGTGCACCAGCTTCGTGTAAGTCACCGAGCCTTCTGATGCTATACATATAAAAACCCGCGGCTCAACAAGGAAATGCTTGGTTACTACCTGCCATTTGCTAATTCATGAGGTTTTATACTCCGAAAGTACCAATATGATGTCGCAGAATGAGTTGGGTCGCAAGGTCGCACGCCGCCAACTCGGCCGTAATGGGCCGCTTGTCCCAGCCATGGGTTTTGGCCTGATGATGGTTAGTAGCCACGGCTATGGAGCTAAACCAGACAATGAGTCCATATATGCCCTTCTTGATCGCGCAGTTGAGCTTGGGGCGACATTCTGGGACAGTTCCGAGTATGTTCTAGCCCTTGCCTCGCGCCTTTTCCCATTTTTAGGTGACTAACTCGACTTTAGCCTGTATACAGGCAATGAAGAGGCACTGGCCCAATGGTTCAAGAGGACAGGCAAAAGAGACCAAATCTTCCTGGCCTCCAAGTTCGGCTACGTTTCCGGCAGCAAGACGCTCGAAATTGATAGCAGCGCCGAGTATTGCAAGATGGCCTGCAACCGGACTCTGCAGGCCCTCGGCATTGACTGTATCGACTTGTGTAAGTAGACTACAACTGATGGGGTGAAAAAAATACGAGAATCCCAACAGATGTAGGCAGAGGACAAAATTAGACCTCGAATTGCTAACAGATGAGAAGATTATGCACACAATGTAGACACTGTGACACCGATCGAAGAGACAATGCGTGCGTTAGTAGAGCTGCAACGGTAAGGTTTTGCTCTTTCCACTGTCTCTTAGTTCACTAGCATCAAAAGTGACTAACAATTTTACCTTCACAGAGAGGGAAAGATTAAGCATATCGGATTGTCAATGGTGTCATCCACAGCTCTTCGTCGTGCGGTCAAAATCGCACCCGTCGCCGCATATCAGCCCGCCTACTCGCTCTTCACCCGCGATATCGAAGGGGCCGACGGCACTAATACCCTAGCAACCTGTCGAGAGCTCGGCATCGCCGTGGTCTGTGCGTCCCCCCCTGGGCCGCGGCATACTAACCTCAACCTTTAGCCAGGGGAGCGCGACATCAGCGCCGGAGGAGGGTGACATGCGTGCCAAGATGATGCCGCAGTTTCAGAGCGGTGCCGCGGAGAAGAATCGGGATATTGTCAGGAAGCTAGAGGGCATTGCTGCGCACAAGGGTTGCACCGTGGCACAGCTGGCGCTGGCATGGTTGCTGAAGCAGGGAGACGACGTCATTCCGATCCCGGGCACGAAGCATGCCAAGTACCTTGAGAGTAACATGGCTGCCCTGCAGCTCGATCTATCGGATGAGGAGGAAGCGGAGATGAGAGGCATTGTAGATGCCACACCGGTCGTGGGTGGTGTGGTGCCCGATGCATTCAAGTCTTTCCTCTACCGAGACACACCCGAGGCGTAGCTTAGAATGATATACTAAACATGAAAGAAATCTTGATGGATACTAGCTTAACTTGATTTTAATTTTGCGTATTTCTATTGTATTCCAAGTAGGGCAGTAGAGATGTTCTGTCTCGCGGACTGAAATTAAAAAAACTAGTATCACTGACAAATCACTATGAGAGACCCAAGCTAGCAGCCACCAGACCAATCTGTACCCAAAAGTCCAAAACGCTGTTTATACCGAAACTACGTCGAGGAGCTTGAACAGTGCCTGTTTAAGATATCTTTTTACTTTAATGATCGGAATAGGCAATTTCTCTTCAAAAATGGTTTTCCTCAAAGCATACTCATTCTTCACAGTATTCTCTGCCTTGTACGGCGGGTTTCATGTGGTCAACGAGATGGACCGACAGCGTAAGAATAGTTCCAGCTACCATTCCTGTCTTGCCCCTGCTGAACCAGCAACATCTTTTCTTGTGATCTCGAGTGTAACAATTTAGTAGCAGTGAACTGTCGTCGCGTTGTCAGCGGGCACATCAACACCATCGTCGCCCCACCCAGAGCCTTACCGTGAGATTCCTTGTAACATTGGCGGGCCGGTCATATTAGCTTGACGGCGCTATTTTCGTGAGTCAGGAGTCACACGCCGAAGAAGGGTTTTTCGTTTTTCTAAAGCTCTTCTTTTCATCCGAAAGAATCGCGTGCGGCCCCCCAAACAGCAGACAAGTCAGACAAAGGACCATCACCACCAAACAGCCATGGTTTCGTTTCGGAGCGTCGGCCTTGCGCTTCTCGCGTCGCAGCCGCTTGGCGCGAACGCTTACATGGGTACGTTGAAGGAACCCCTCGCGGTTGGTTGTCACCCTGCTAACTTGAGGCGAAAGATGACACGGGCGGCGACGGCAAGCGCTCGTGTGACGATCTCATCGTCACCATTCATAACCAAACCGATATTGACTTCTACGAGACTTGCACCACGTTGAGCGACTACATCGTCTCCCCCGATCACTCGTGGGAGGGTCCCTTTGTGCTGCCCAAGGTTCAGTCCGTCCCGCAGCTCGCCGTTGGCTATCTCCTGCCCAAGATCAAGGGCGACGACCGCGTCGACGACCTCGTGACCAGCGTGTCCATGCCTGACCTGAAGAATATCACGGGCAAGGGCCTCCTCTTCGGGTACCTGGACCAGTTTGAGAACTTTTCGATGCCGTAAGTTTGCCAGATCGACTGACGCCCAGTTCCCGCATGCATCCTGCTCCTTATGCTGACCTTTGCTGCTTCTTTCAGAAAACTGGAGTTCTCCCAGGGCGGAATCGCCATTTCGGGCAATTACAAGCTGCGCAACGTCTCCTTCCCTGCTCTGACCGATGCTCCAGGTGGCATCTACCTAGATGGCCATTTTGATTCGTATGTGATGAATCCTCGATTGTCTTCTTTGTATGCGCAACACTCTCGCGGGTTACTAATTTCCATCTGTGTAGCATTGATCTGCCGGCACTCAGGTCTACCGGCTTCATGAAGATCCAGTCACTTGGAACCAACATTAGCTGCCCGGGTCTCGCAGCGCAGTTCGCCTCCGTCAACTTCACCAACAACATGACTGATTCATTGTCGGGTTTCATATGTTGGACACCCCAGGAGAATAACACCTGGGATTCTCATGATCCGACAGGCAAGGGTGGCCTCGGCAAGGACAAGAAGTATATTCTCCATTACTCATAGGCGTATTCTCTTTGCTAATACGATTTAGATCTTCTGCCAGCATGCTGGTTTACGGCTATCACTCGCTGGCAATGGTGGCACTGTCGCTCGTGCTGCTCTAGGTTGCTCCGCAAAACGTGCTCGCGGCCGGGTTGTGATTCAGGCGCCCGCAGCTCATGGCAATGGAGATGATTGAAAGCGTGCCAATTTAGCGATCGGAATACATATACACATTATAGAGTAATGATAAATGATATAATTTGATACCCTTTCCTCACAACTTGGATTCAATGAAGCAAGGAAAGTCCCAGAACGGACTCTGAATATTCGAGAGCTCACTAGGGCAGGTTCAGCCAGAAATGAGTCTGCATGTGCTGTCAGACCATTACCAATGGAAAGCAAGGAACAATTGAGTGGCGCGCATGCGTCGACGCCATCGTCGCCCCGCCCACAGCCTCGCGACCAGGTTCATTTGCTCTCCCAGCGCCAAGAATTGTTGCCCAATTGGGCTTCCCCCCGCGCTCGGAGGTGCTGCAGTTTCGGAAGAGTCACGCGACGAAGGATTAATTCCGCATTTTCAGGAACGCGACCCTCCGTTGATCCTACGAGCAGAAGTGATCGCCAGACTTTGATGCCATGGTTTCCGCCTCGAGAGGAAGAGGGCGACTCGCCGCCAACCTTGTGCTGCTCGCAGCGCAGATTCTCAGCTCCAATGCTCTCGATTGTAATATTTCACGGTAGCCCCCCGGCACGCAAGCAAAACAGCTCAAGCTAACTGGAAGCTCAACGTCGACCAGGGGGTGATGACGCGAATACGTGCGACGAATCCACCATCAATATTGTCAGCCAGCCTGAGCTAGCGGGATACGAGTCCTGTCGTGTCTTGTCTGGTTACAATCTTTATATCGATGCCTGTTTCAAGGGCCCGTTTGACCTGCCCAACGTGCAGGCCATTCCTCTCTTGTACGCTGGTGCGTTCGGCCCTCCGCTCCGGGGCCAGACTGCAGAAGACGATGGTGTCACAAGCGTCTCTATGCTCGATCTCCAGAAAACAACCAATAGAGGCATCTCGTTTGGCTACCTGCCTCATCTGGAAAACGTGTCGCTGCCGTACGTTTTATTCCTCAGTCACATTCAACCCACACGTCAGACACGACACCATACTGATCTGTCCCCTGTTGCAGGAAGTTAGAGTCAATTGCTCTCGACCTCGCCATCGCTGGCAACCCCAAATTACGGAGTATTTCCTTGCCTTCGTTAAAGAGGGTCGCTGGTGGCATGTACATAGATGGTCCTTTTGACAAGTACGCAACTTTGCCTGATGCACACCATCTCCTTTCCCAGTCTGACATCACTAATTTCACGTGTTGCTATGTTATAGTATCGAATTGCCGTCACTCATATCTGCGAGCTACCTCGAGATCAAATCGACAGGGAACATTAGCTGCCCAGCAATTGCTGCCAAGCTGGCCTCGGTACACTTTACTGCTGACGAAAATGACATCTCTCCAGGATTCAAGTGCTCAGCGAGCGGACCAGACAACGGCTGGGATTCAACAGAGCCGAGGCATAATGCAACAGAAGACAAGGGTACTGGGAACACTTCGAAAGGCGGTAGCACCACAGGAGGTGGTTCTGCCCCAAGCTCAAAAACAGAGTAAGTTGTGCCAGCCCAGCCATCTCTTTCTTTTGGCCTCGCACTTACATACGTGGCATTCAAATCTGGCGCAAACACCCTTATGTACGGCTACCAGGGCTTGTTCATGTTGGTGGCGTTCCTGGTTCTGCTATGAAAGAGCAACCCGCAGAAGTATTTGGTTTCACTCTGTTGGGGAGCCGGCGGGACGCGGCGCTGCGGGGTGCGCGGCCGACGTTCAGCACAGACAAAGCTTAATCGGGAAACATGCAGCCATCGAGTCTATAACTCAAATTTCGGTGTATACGCGGCTAGGATTGTTACATTCCATACTACAGAGCGATTTATTAATCTCTTCCAGCGGCTTCCAATTCGCCGCGCGTTGTCAGCGGGACCCGTCCGCCCTGCTGTTGTCGACGGCACCGAACCCTGGAGGACGTTTCAAATAAAGAGCGAGGCAGCTGAATTGGCAATCATTTCCTTTGTTGCGACTGGCTCGCCTGTCTGGCGGCCGACCCAACCCAGCCAGTCGGCTTCCCGACTAGTGATCGTTAGCGAATATTGGTGAAATGCCAGGCAAACGGCTGAGACTATTCATTTTATATGCATCAGCGTTGAGAACTGGGATCCTAGCATGCTGCATTTTAAATGTCTCGCTTCACATTCAGTGACCGACAGCGCCAAGTACATGTGCACGACTGCAAGACTGCCATGCTGGAAGCGCACAAGATGAACCGGCCATTCTACCGAATATGTTCTCCGTAGTTGACGCAGTTTTGCTGTGTGCATTGATGCCTTGGCTTGCCGCTTTCAGTGGAAACAGGCGTTTCCAAGTCGCTCACCGTTGCCGACTTATATCATGCTACCTCAGCGGCATGCCAGCGGCCATGCGAAGCGAGATAAGAACCCGGGGCAGAACAGAGCATATGTAGCGGCTTGTCGTATTCAACTCCATCGTGGCTTGCTCGAGGAGCATGGGCTCCACCGAAGCTCGAGTTGGGCACTTTGGGGTTTTCATCTAGCCACTGACGAGAGCGAAAGATCACGGACAAGTGGAGAGACGGGAAGGCTCCCACACTTTTTGTTGTGGTCGCGGGCGTTGAAAAGGTGGCATGCATCCATAATGTGGGTGAAGATAGCGTGTCAGGCCCGACAGAAAAAAGGGTCGGCTTTTCTCTGCGCGACGCGTCGTCTGGCACAAAGATCTTCAGGGTCTGTTGGGATTGAAATTAACAGGATAGCATTAGCGGAAGATTGCATCAAGTCCCTTTGATCCGATATTGCAAGCCCAAGCGCTCAACGATGGCAATGCGCCCCGAGCCGCTTTTGATTAGGCTTTGGTTATTGAGGGCCATCATGACACCAAGTAACTTTCCTTCACTGTAGACGGGCAGCTTGATCGCTGGTTCGTCAAGCAGCCAGAGTCCCGTTTTCGGCGCGGGAGGGTGTTCCTGGCTGCAAGAGAATGGAGCCAGTTTAGAACAGGTGCCAGGCATAGAATGTCAAAAGCAAAAGCCTGAAAGAAGAAAAAATCGATCGTGCTACGACGTCTGGCTGTTGCGTTGCATCGGGCTGTTTTATGTGAAACAGAGAGCCTGGCTCGCGTGGCTTGTTCCTGCGTCAGCGACAGGGAGACCAACCGTAACAGGAGAACTGGCATTGCTAGCGGCGCACTAAAGCTGGCATAGTGCTCGTGTTAGCAGCGGGCAGGCGGCTAGCGACAAGGCAAGGCCGGGCCTGGCTCTGCAAACCCCTGACGGATGCATGGGTGTGCGGCCGGTCAAAAGAAGAAAAAAGCCTGCTTTTGGTTGGCTGGCGGACGAGATGAACCTGTGGTCGTGTCGATGGTCCTTTGGATTCGAGGCAGCGCGTGGTGACTAGGATATTCTCTTGCGGGCGCGGTCGGCTTAGGCTTGCAAGTTTCTGCTGACCTTTTGTTTAGGCTTCAACTAGAGGAACCAGGTTGGTCGGATTAGGACACAACCCTCTGTCTGCTGGGGATGGATCTGTGGCGTCGTTGTGGTGGTGGGTTGGGTGCTGCGTGTCTCCATCTAGTACGAAGACTGCAGCCGTGCAATGCAGTGCCCTGCGTTCGTTGACACGTCGCGTGGTGGCTGCGTTGTTCATGATAATGAAGTGGCTTTTCGTCGATGCCCAACGCCCGTCTTGTCTGTCATGATCGGTTAGCTGGAGATGCCTGCATCACGGCAGAATGTTGCAAGACTCACAGCTGCGTTTGAAAAGATGACGTCGTCAGAGGCGACGACGGAAGACTCCAGATGCTAGCTGCCCGTGCTCCAGAAGAGCCCAAGACGCTAGAGCAGTTGAGTGAATGATGATTGGCAAGGCAGCCAAGTATTTCTTAGCAGAGTTGGGATGGTGGCAAGCATGGGCGTGGATGGGCATGGATGACATGGGCATGGACATGGGAATCGCACAACGCCAGGGCCCCCACCGACACCGACAGCGGTGGAGCGAGTGGGTGCGGCCAGCGTTAGCGCAGTTACGTAGTTGTGCGGGCAATCAGGTGGCAGGTACTTGGAGCTACAGCGCGCATCCGTACCTGCGTGGGTATTTAATCAACTTACAGGGGCCTTCAGCGCCGAGCCTCTGAAATACAGGCCTAGCCGGCCACTAATTGTCCGAAAATAGCACCCGGCGTGCCACCCATGTCCCCTGTGGCTGCCTGTAAAAAACTCCGCTGGCCACTCAACCACTGACCACCAGCACGCTGTTTGGCTTTAGTGCAGTTTCGGATCGACACCCCATCAACACCACCACCGCCATCACCGCTCCTCACTCACCACCAAGAGTCACCATCCACTCGCCCATGCCAGCCTCATCCAAGCCTCCTCCTAGCGGCTCACCGGCCTGTCGCCAAAAGGGGTTTGCAAGGATTCACCTCCAGTAGAGCCTGCTTGCCTGCGATCTCTCAGGCACCGCTGCAACAGCAACGTTGATCCTGGTTCGACGGCCGTCAAGCTGACTGCGACTCGCTGCAAACACAACCTCTGTCCGTCGTCCATCACGGCCTTTCTTTTTCATTCTCTCTCTGTCTTTCTTTTCTTTTTCCTCCGCCTTCACCTGCCTCACCTGCCTGCTCGTCCATGCCGCCAAACCGCGCAGGTACACCTCTAGTCGCAGCCACGACGCGCCGTCAAGTTTAAGCTCGCCTCCACCCACTCAAACGAAACTTGGAAACCTTTGGCCCGCCCCTCCCCCTCGGGCCCCTTCCCCCTGTCCCGCCTCTCAGCCTTTGAGCTTGCATCTGATGGCCCTGTATGCTCCTAGCAGGGCCTGACCATTTCGCTTCTACCACTTTCGAGCAACAATTTCGACCCGGATCGAGAGTTTCCATCTCAAACTCCCCGTCGTCGCCTTCACCTTCACTATCCATCCTGCCTCTCCACCAACTACATTCACGGCGACTCCAGTACGCCCATCCACTTCACTCCTCTCTCGACCGACCTCCGCGACCGCCTCTTCCTCGGAACAGCTCTTCAACCACTACTCGACAAACCCAATTCACCAACACCCATCGAAAGCCTTTGACAGCTCACCTCCTGTCGGAGAGCGTCCACTCGCGCCAACTGGCCGAACGGCCGAGCTTTTGCCTTTTGCAGCCTACAAGTCGCATATCCTGACGTACCATGGAGTCCTCTTCGGTTCCTCTGGCACACTACTTTTGGATTGCCGGCGTCGAGTCGATATCCTACGACGATGTTTCCCAGACCGTCCTGCCCGTCGACGACACCATCGCGGAAGACGGCGAACCTGAAAACGGCGTAGTCGTCAACGGCCAGCATCGTCCCAACGCCGCCCGCCACTCGCGCCAAAACTCGGCCAATCGTCTCTCCAAAATCTCCATGGACGCCCATTCCACAACGAGCACGCTCGACGACCTCGAGACAACACGGAGCAATCGAAGCAGTGCAACTATTCGTCCAAGCAGCAAGCTGCCTCCTGCTGCAAATGGCTCCAATGGTGCCGTGCTTCCTGAGGAAGGTTTACCATCCGGTGTGCGCATGGGTGACGTCGATTTCGACCGCGCCTTGCTCAAGTTTGCCGCTGAGCGGGAAAACTTCCTCGAAGATCTTTCATTTACCGCCGGTGCGAGAGTGCAAGCCAGAGCTCCTATGGTGAATCCCCGCGCCGAACGCATCAAGGCCGATGAGGTTCCCAGCGGCCGAATGAGCCCGCTGCGCAGCCTCAAAGGCAGCATTCGCCGAAAGATTAGCTTCAGAGAGATGAGCAGCACAAAGCGCCAAGGTAACATCAACAAGAGCAGTAACACGAATAGAGCTGGTTTGTCTTTTCTCGGTCTTGATCTGAAATAGCACACTAACGCGTCAATAGCTTCTGTTCGCACCGCCAAGCGCCTCAGCAACTACAACTCGGTGATTCCGCCTCCCGAGCCGCTCAATGCCGATCCCGACATGCACCCGCTTAAGCGTCGTTTCGAGCCCGTCTTATTAGACCGATATCCCCCTAAGAGTGCTACTGAAGAGGTTCCACGACGAGGCCGATTTCCGGATTATGTGCCCATGTTCGCCTTCCCGAATGATATTCAGATCGTTTCCTCGGACGAGCGACCGCGTTCGACATGGCATGGATTCACCATGACAGCCGAAGACGGCGCCAAGCTATATGGTATTTCCATCATTATCTGGACTGCACTGTCAGCAGACGTCGCAGATGAGGTCGAAATGAAGTGCGAACAGTGGCGCCAAAGCCACATGTCAAACGAGGAGCGCGAGCTTGCCGCAAGCTTGGGTATTAGACTGGCAGGCGAGCGCACACATCTCTCGCAACTTCTTGCCAAGCTACCCACGATACCTTCCGGCTCTGCGGCTCGCGACAGGCTTGAGGACGAGATTAGCACGGTAGAAGAGAAGATTGCTCTGATGACGGACATGCTGCGTCCGCTTCGGCATGGAGCTGCATCCAAGATTGAAGGATTAACGGCCGGCGAAAGCGGACTGTGGATTCCCCGCGCGTACGGCATTCTGGGCAAGGACGCTGCCAACATGTCTTTCTGGAAGGAGTGGTTAAAGGCTATTGTGGTTCCCATGACCGACGGGGCCGTTCTTCGAGTGCCGCCATCCTCACCTCGCGTCGGCCGCTGGCAGCCGCTGGAACGATATGTGGTCAACCTCTGCACAGAGGCATTCAGTCCCATTGGATCCATGACGCAGGTCGAATTGGGAATCCGAGAACTGAAGCTTTATGCCCGCAAAGAGGCCGCGAACGAGATACCCGGGTCCCGCACTATCGACTTGTATGCCCTATTCCGATGTTTGTCGCTGGAGAATATTGTTGCTCTCTACGAATACGCCATGTCCGAGTCTCGCATCATTTTCCTCTCCTCGCACACCAGCATGTTGCATCTAGCTTGTCACGCGTTGGCCAACCTGCTTTACCCTCTGAAGTGGGCCAGTATCTTCATTCCTATACTTCCTGCCAGATTGATTTCGGCGCTGGAAGCTCCTTGCCCTTATATCGTGGGTGTCGAGCGGCGTTACGACCGCATTGACCTACCTGACGATGACTATGTCTTGGTTGATCTGGACAAGGATACTATTGACGCAACCTCGCAACCGCACCGCCTGCCTCGCCAGCAAAGACGAAAACTCATGTCCTTACTGCAGGTCGCCGCGCCTCACCGCATCCGCTACGGAGTCGTCGAAGGCCCGCCTCCATACGCCGTTGAATCGTTCCCCTACGATGCTTTCTCAACCGAGAGTGGTTCCATCTTCAACGCGAGTGCTGGCGAGAGCACACTAGGAAAATGGGTATCACAAAACTCGTCGAGCTTTGGCGAACCTCTGGCTGCCAATGCCATTCGGCCACCTGTGTTCAATGCCTTCACGGAGGCGGCCACTGACAGCGGCAAATCAGATCGCCCTGGCACCAGCAAGTCGAGCCGAACCAGCCCCAAGTCTTCCGTATCCCCCGAGTCTACGCACTTCCCTCCGATTCCATCGACACCGACGACGCCGATCTCTAGAAGCGATTCCGGCTTCGCTCTCACGGCAACCCTCCGCGAGAAGCGCTCTGGTCATTTCGGCGAGGAGAAGATGCGCCGCAGCTCTTCGTTTGGCATGGATAAGTTCCAGCCAGTGCATCGGCCCAGTCTTCCGTTCTTGAACGGCCACCAGGCAAACCTTAGCATATCGGGAATATCAATCGACTCTCAGGCGACTGGTTATGGTGGCGGCGGTGGAGGCTACGCACCGTCGACATACGCGCAGTCTACCTTGGCAGCATCTACCATCATGCCCAGCATGCAGATCCAGCCTGTTCACAACACGGAGACGACCGTTTGGGTAGAGGGACACTGCTTCAACCTTGACCGCAAGGACAGCAACTCTACCTGCACCATTTGTGCCGAAAAGGCAGACACCGAGGGCATGTATCATTGCTCCGCCTGCAAGACCATTTCGCACGGCCGCTGCCTGGGCGTCGCCTCACTGGTCTGCCCCCAGGCATTCCACTCGGATCGGGTTCGCGCCGCCTTTACTCGCTGCCAAGCCAGCCTGCTGTACACGTACCGAAAGCACTTGGGTCGCCCTTCGAAGCAGCAGCGCTCCAACGGACAGATTTATGCATTTGACATGGATGGATTCATTAAGAGTCTCCCCCACGAACAGCAAGAATATGCCGTCATGATGCGCGACACGCAACTCTTCAACGAGTTTATCCATGAGCGAGAACTGACGGCACCGGCTGAGCCTTCGATTCGACTGTTTGACGAAATCATCATGGCCAAGAAGGCACGTGGCCGTCCCGGTCTTTCGTCTGGCCTATCTACGCTTTCACGTCTTTCTTCCATTCGAGTCTCGCACGGTGCATCTGCCAACGCCTTTGGCCTCGCCCCGCCACGAGGCTCGGGTAAACCTCCGAGCTACCTCAACGACACCAACGACCACATTTGGCGAACGGCGGCGGTGCCTGTACCCAAGGGCAATTTTTCAGGAGAGTATCGCTCAGTCGTCACTCGCGTTCCAGCCCGCCTGGACCGCACTCTTATGCGGGAACCTCGTGCCATCCAGGGCGTGCCCCGGGTTGAGCAGCGTGGCTCGCGAGGCCTCGTCCGCAAGCAAGTCGCCAGCATGCTTGGCACTACACCTCCACCTTGAACGATGAATCACGATACAGTCTTTCCTTCCTTTCCGTTGTACACTTTTTTTTTATATCTACCACATGAACAAAGCAACATTATATCTGGGCGGATACCCAGATCTATATACCAAACGACGTGCACTGAGAAAACCCTCGGTGCCAACCAGCCAACCACTTGTACATTATCCAGGAGAAGGGGGGAAAAGTTTGCTATTTTTTATATTTTCTTTCCCGTCTTGTCTTTTTTTTTTNCCTTGGTCTTTTTTATTATTTACGGTCGTGTTTTGCGTGTGTGAAATTTTGTTTTATCACTAAGAGAAAGTTTTCTTTTTTTTTATCAGTCTGCATAACATGTAAGAGGGAGTCTGTTAGAAAACTGGAAAAGAATGAAAGTTGTGAGGGGAGAAGAAGGTGCGGGGGTGACGGGGGGCAAGTAGAAAATTTGGACATGTGGGTGAAACAGCACCCGTCAGAACAAGAGAAATTACAATTTTTTGATAATTTTGGGAGTTTTGGTCCAAATATACCTATTGATTACTTGATCATTCCATGTATGTTGTCAGCCGGTGTCTGTGGCGCGTAGGTGTCGACGAGTTGGTGTAGTGTGACGTGATAGCAGGCTTTAAGAATGTACAGCAAACTACTGGTAACTGGTGTAAATCTACAATCGCAGTAAGAGAGGATCATGGGTTGATGCAATAATTAATTCTTCCACAGGCTAAATAACAAACTGGTAGTGACTGGCCAACAGGGTAGCAAACAGCGTCATGAGTGCACCGACATGTGGCGCGCCACATAAAAAGACTAACAAGATGCTGGAAGCAAAATCAATCTCAAGTGATAACAAGATGAATGTAGCAAAAATTGCTTCGAGCGGGTATAATGGGCTGTTTCCCTGCCTGGCTCCTTGTCAAAGCCCAACCCTTCATGGCTGTAAATGACCTTCGCTGGTCCACCAAAGTTCCTTCATGCCGGCGTAATTCCGTCGTGTTCCCATCGAACATCGCGTAAAACTTGAGCGACCAGACCCTGGTATGATAAATGACCATTCGGCAAATGATTGATGCGATGGTTCTCGACACCATCGGCACCCTGAATCTCTTGCAGTCCCGCAATTCCGAATTGGGTGTTTGAGGTTCGATAAAGGAAGCCAAGAAGATAGTCTTCTTCCGTATATGCGTTGATCAAACGACCCGAGACTACACTCTTCATCGTCACCCATACCTTGCTGTCTGATGGAGCAGGGGTGCCCATCATGACGACCGAATCCACGAGACCAAACTGACGGCGCTCAGCAAGGACCATGAGACACGCATATATAGCCCTTGCGGCAAGGCTATAGCCGACAAGGGATACCGAACGCTCTCCATGGAATTTGTGTCGCATAATCGCATCGGCCAGGATAATTCCAACCTTTTCGGCGCGAACCATGCCGACGCTCCAAGGATTATCAATAATCTTGCTAATCTTGAGCAACGGCTCCGGCCAGGTCGAGTTCAGCAGACAGTGGAAAACTGTAGTACCTTTAGGAAATGTCACACTTCGAAAAGATGAAGACCTACTTGAGTCTTTCCGAATTTCCTGGCGTGCTGCATGCCACGCGGTACTCTGGATAACAGTCTCAAGAGCGTTGCCAAGGCTGGAGACGGCGGCAAGCTCCCACTGAACGACATACACCTCGGTATTTCGACCCAGACAGTTCCACGGCGTAGTCACGGCATCACCAGCAATCATGAACCCGCCTAGAGCGATGACGATTCGCAGTCGTCGGTCGTCAGGCAGAGATTGTCTGGGGTCCATGTACTCGTCTTCCCCACCTTCAGTGACAGACAAAAAGGCAAAGTCCTGGACTTCACGCACGAAGCCTTCCACCATTTTCTCGACGGGCTTGGAAGGATTCAGACCGAACAGCGAGCCCATCAGCAGGCCATTTTCAGACATGATTCCCAAGAGAGCCGCAGCAGCTGATGTTGTTAGGCCACTATCCTCTGAGCCAACACCGACACCGACAAGCGCCCGCGCAAGACCAATATTACCCATGTTGGCCCCGCCGAGGCTAAACTTCCATCTCTTGGAAAGCTTATTTTCTTCCTTTTGTGCAGCCGCCTTTTCTGGGCTAAGCTCCATGGCGGCGGCCGCAAGGCCCTTGGCGATTCGCATCTCGTCCTCGTTCTGGACGTTGATGGGCAGGTTCAGGGAGGAGGTGAGATTTGCCAGAAGGACTCTCGCGTTGGCATTGTAGTCATGGAGAGATAGTACTACCAGAAGCATGATGTGCAAGAGCAGCTTTCGTCTTTTGTAGGGCAGCGGCCAAAGGTGATTTGGAATGGCGGGATAAAGACGGACAAGAACGGGGTCGACATGGTTTGGTGGCGTTCGAGGCAGCACTAAGCGCACAGGTTAGTCAATAAAAAATGCAGCATGATTCCAATCCGCAGTTCTCTTACTATTTGGGATAACGACAGTGCTGCCACGTCCGTTGGGTTTCCCTCCACGTCCTCCACGCCCGCGAGGTGCACCTCGGTAGCCTCGCCCTCGGCTGCGAGAAGCAAAATCCTCTTCCACTGTTGTCACGGCCAAGTCTCGAAGGCGTTGAAGCAGAGAAGCCTGCCATTTTCGGAAGAATGCAACAGCCTCCCTCCTCAACTCTTGCAGCTGCGACGGGAGCTCCGCGTCTGCATCATCCTGGTGTACCGAAGGCTTTCTTACTGCAGATCTGGCGGGTCTGTTGGCAAACGAGTTGGGCGGTGCCGCGTTTTCCTTGTCGCTGTTCTCATGTTGACGCAGAGCCAGAGTCAACCAGTTGCGAATCGGGCCTTCGCCTTCCAGAGGAGGAACCTGGGGGGAATCAAAGAGGCCATTGATGTCCCGGTACATCTTTTCGGTGATGGCCGTGACGAGAACAATCAGGTCCGTCTTTTCTGTGGCGGAAATGACGCCAGTAAGGTCGGCGATGCGTCGCAGAGGCGCGTGTGCTCCTCGCCCACCTCGACCCATGATGGCGAAGTGTGTAAATTGATGGAATTCAATAACACAGAGGAGAATGCAACGACCTCACTGGGGCGAGTGAAGTTTCGGGTACTCTCTGGTGCGAGAAACAGGCGAGAGATGTTGTGACGGCGTTTGCACCAAGATGTAAGTGCAAATAGTCGAGGTGTGGAGGAGGTCGACCAAGTGTGGAAATGGAAATCTGATGATGGAGAATCGTCGAGCAGCTTGCTTTTCTAGAGTACTCGAGACAGAGTCTTGGGCACCCTGGCGAAGTCGGGGGGGACCGGTACGCGCTCTGTGTGACCAAGAGGCGACGATACACAGGTTGTGCCAATTTACTGGCTGGCTGGGGTGGGAGCAATGCGGAGGAGGGGGCTTGACGTGAATGCCACGGGCCAGATTGTTCTGGCGAATGATGGTTGCAGGAGAGTAGATGGATTTTGCGAAAACAGACAAACGAGTAAAACAAGGAGAAGAAAGTGAATAGAGGAAGAGAGAACAGACAGTCTTGACGGCCCAGGTGTTGAGGCGTTGGGCCAAAACTGCCTGCCTGCCACCTGCCACAAGATAAAGAGTGCTTGCCAAGTGTCACGGCAGCTGGCAACAAGTTGGGATGCCCAACGAAATGAGGGTGATTATCATGGGATGTGACAAGAAGCAAGGCGAACGACACTAAAAGCGAACAAAAGCATCTGCATTTGTGGGAAGCATTTCCTTCTCGGACTGCGCGCCATTGTGCTGCTTCTATATACTACATATGCCGGCAGCCCGATATGGGACGAAGAGAGAGAGAGAGGCCATGGCTGGCCTCGTGCAGAAAACAACACGCTGTCTCACAGGAATAGCAAAAGACGAGCCCAGCAGGGGGAGGAGACGATACGCGGGGGGGNTAGTGCTCGGTACCTGGTCAGGACAAGGATAGAAGACCTTGTTTGTACGACGGGAAGCCATGGGAAGAAGCATCACTAACAGCACGTCTTCTTTCTTTTGTTTTCCTTGCTCGGCTCTATGCAGCCTAGCCGAAAGTAAATGGATGCGCATGCCCGTGGCTTGTGAATTAGAACAACGGGCAGACAAAACAGAATGGTAGATGCGCCTCAGCAGAGATTTTGGCTGGGTAGCTGACGGAAGACTGCATGAGCAAACGTCATTGGCCCGTTTGCTGCCCTTTCCCTCCCTGCCGCACCCGCGGGATCCCGTATTAAGCCTGGATTGCAGCAAACGGACGAGACAAAAGTCTTGCTTTCGATGAGACCTTTTCTTCTTCGCGGAGAGGTGGTGTGCCAGATGTCGCGGCTGGCTGAAGCAAAAAGAGGGCAGCACTCCGCTGCTGTTTGCCGTGGATAGCCTACAATGATGCCTCCATCTGCCGCAGCTCATCGCATTCACCTGGCATGCCTCTCTCCCCGTTTAGTTAATTATACGCGACCCGTCAAAACCGCACCCGTGTTGGTCATGGGACTGCAGCGAGCCTCCCGATGAAGCGTGCCAGCTGAGCGTGCTAGTTGAGGCACTGGGCAGTTATTCAGCCATTTCTGCGCCGGGCCGAAAAGGGGCCGTCCTCAAAGAAAAAATACCACAAAATGGTATATTCTGCCTTATTAATCTTCTACTCTGCTCACTGTCCAGTATCTCCGTCTTGCATGGCTGATATATCAAATCCGCCCCCAATGACCCCATCATATTCATCTGCTACCCCATCTCCAAGCTAATTGTTAAAAAAATAACTCAAATACCAAGTGAGGAGGTGCTCAGCACCACGCCTGAATGAAGGATGCCGCGCGTGCAGGCCCAGCCTTTTCTTGTGTAACCCCAGAAAACGCATCCCCTTTCACCGGCTGCGACACGTCGGCGCAGGCCAAACAGACGTGGCGCTGCCTTGCACCCCAGCACTCAATCCCGCGTCCCTTCGGCCTATCGCCCCAAGCCTAGGAGAGGAGAAGGAGGGGTTGGTACTTTGTCTTGTTTTTCATTTGCAAATTCGTTTGCGTTTCACTTTCTCAACCGGGAAGTAGAGCACAAGCCCGTTTGCTCCGCTGGACGGGCCGTGGACTGTCGGCATGGCACCCCTCTTACACGTGGCCGCGCATCTCCCAGGCTCTGGTCTTTGCCGGCCCGTGGTTAGAAAAAAAGGTGAAAATCTGAATTCCGTCCTATGAGGTCATTTCACTCGTTCATCTCGTGATATCGGAAATGTGCCGAGGCGGCAAACGTCGGGATTGGCAGTCCGCAAATGTTGCACAGGTCGCCCGTCGCTCCCCCCCAGGAAGCATCTGCATCCAGCCCGTCAAACTCGTCCTCCATGTCTGACCCTCTGGCTTGCTGCTGCTGCTGCGGCTCTCCCCTCAATCCGTCGTCCTGTGGCTGCTGCTCCGTCACCTTCCAGGGCCGGAGCACCTCGTCCTGCTTTTTAAACATGTTGGCAATGTCCCGGCCCGCCCCGTGCTTGTCCTCTGCCGCACCTGCGACCATGTTTGCCACGCAAATGTTGATCAGCTGCAGATTCCAACCCCCGCTGCCCTTTTCCGCGCTGAGGCGACGCAGGAGTGGGAGGAGCGCCTCCGATATGAGCCGCTCCGCAATCTCTTCAATGTCGGCCTTGAGGTCAAAGATGAAGCTGGGCAGCGGCGCAGATCTGGAAACTCGATTGAAGCTGCGCTCTTGGCCTGAGCCTGGCTTGGGCCACGAGCGAATCGATAAGCGCAGAGTACGTGGACGCGCGATCCAGCGTTGCGCAAGTGGCTCGTCGGCGTTGACGTTGGGACTTACAAGATCGATGCGCATTCGTCGCACCAGAGAGCATGACAGCTTGAATAGCTCCTCTGTAATTTGGGCCACAGTCTCTAACCCCTTGTAAGTGTCTTCAATGCTTAATTGGGACGGAATCTCAGTCCCTTCTTTTACTTCTGTAGCATCTACGCCGTGAAGTAGCCCCCAGATTCGGGCGCCAACCCCACGTTCCGCACCAGGCCCAGCCAGTAGTTTCTCCAGCGCTGCCGGTGAAATGTCGGGATGCAAGCGTGCTTCTTTTACAGTAACCACTGATTTAAAGGTGTGCGAATCAGAGTCATTTTCGACTCCCGTCACAACAGACTCGATGAGATGCGCCATCTTGAACCCAACACCAGGCACATTGCGCAGCAGATGCGAGTCCATGAAAGCCATGACATCCTCGTCATTCCATGCCAGAAGAGTCGTTTGATTGCTAGGCTTGTGCTTGCCGCCAGATAGCTTGCTCAGGACTTTGTTCGTTGCGATGCCGCATGTGGATGTGTATCCAAAGTCGGTTTCTATCTTGCTGCGGAGGTACATGGCCAAGTGCGAGCCGAGAGCAAGGCGTAGCATGATTGTATTCTCAGCATCCACCGTTGATGAGCATGCTCCGAGAACCGGCCCCGCGACCGCGGTGAGGTCACACGAGAAGCCAATCTCCGGGTCAGTCTTGGACAGCTGGAAGAAAGACTGCGCCAGCGCCCCCCTGGTGAGACAGGAAAAGTTGTAGTCGACAATGTCTGTGACATCCATGAATACCTCGTCAAACCCGAGTCGCTCAACTTTTCCGTTCCAGGAATGCGACTTGAGGAAGCCGTAGAGGGTCTTGCTCATGTCGCGAAAGGGCGACAGGTCCTCGCCGTCCATGAGCACGAGCTCGGGGCAAATCTTTTTCGCCTCGGTGATGAGCATGAGCTTCTTGACGCCCTTGGCGCGGGCGTTGTAGTTGCATGTCGCGAGAATGTTCTTTTGCTTGACGCCGAGGGGTTTGCTTTTGAGATGCGGGTGCTTGTTTTCAATCACCTGGGCGTAGAAGCAATCGTAATCCTGAGGCGGTTAGACGCGTTTGGTTGAGGGGCAGGAAGCCTTACAAACTGGAGTATGATTCGGTCTTCTTTTCGTTTGGGGATTCTTTTACTCGACGACTCCATTTTGACTATGTTATAATTTGTTGTCCGGGTTCATTTCGGCAAGCTCGCGGCCTGGCTTGGTTGTGGCCATTCACGCCTGGTTTTCGTTTGACAGCGAGGCTAGACGTTCAATTATGCATTTCGGAGATGCTAGTTTGTTGCCACTTTGGAAACCCTTTCTTCAATATATCAAAATTGGAACGAGTCGCTACAGTGCACACTTTATCCGTTGTTGATGCATCGTTGCTCAGAGGCATGTAGGTAAAGGGCTAAAGCTAGCTGCCTAAACTGTGCGTCGCAGCGTGCCACCGCCCACCATCACGGTAATAAACGGTGACGAACGGCGTGCTTATAAAGCTGGCGATTGTTGCTATCAACCCCAAAATGCCGCGATAATAGCATCGCCGTATGAGAACAATTCGTCTTCTTCTTCGAGATGATTTGATTAAATATCAAGTCTACAATCCTTTACAAGGCTGTCCCAGGCTACGCTGTCATATTCCTGGTATGTCTGCGGTCAGCCTCCGATAACCGCACCGCCAGCTGGCACCATCGCAGTGGCGGGGTGCAGCTGCCGCAACAGGCACTAGCG